>BMAU01000637.1:0-197500 GCA_019973935.1 Trichonephila clavipes
TTCGTTTTGAAGTTATTTCTTCAAATATACTTCTCCATTACATTTCTTTCAAACTTGCTATTTTCTTTTGCGGCCACGGTAGCCTGATGGTCATGGTTATGAACTAATGTCCAGTGTTCGAGCCCTGGTACCACAAAAGTTTAGCGTAGAAGAGGAGCTGATGCACGTTAAACACGTCGAGGTCAAAAGTCCTCACGTTGGTGTGATGTGGAAGTTTGGAAGGGAAGTTATCAGCTCAAGTATCTTCCTCGTCACTTAACCGCGGTTCAAAATTATATATATATATATACGTAGTGCCGTGTTTCGAAAAATATCACACTGTGACATTTCTGTAAACGACATGTATGTGTCTTTCTAATACTTCTTTGATATTTTTTGCTATTTATACCTATTAAAATTATTTTTATAAAAGGTTTTTTGTAATTAATTGTAAATTGAATAAAACCTTTTCTTACAATTATATGTATTTGAGGATGAAATCTGATTTACTTTATTCAGGAAATTTTTAGTAAATTTCATTTTCTTAGCCAACTTATTTCTTTTAAAACATGCATATTTGTGTATTATATAATTAAATTTCTAACTATCTAAAATTATGTCTGGCTTTTTTCTTCATTAAAATCTTTCAGGATTTTACAAATTATCTTGCCATTATTCATTACGTACTTAATAAGGAAAAATATATCTAAATATAAATAATTTCTGGCCTAATAAACATATAATTGTTTTTAGCCACAGTTTGGAAAATGCATTGAAATTTGTATCGGGACAGGATTTTAACATATTATGAATGTGTTTTTGACTGCCACTATGTTATATATTTATCTTTCATTCTTTTTACAGTATGAGTAGAAGTCGTAAACAGTTTTATATCACAGTAAAATTAATTTTTTTTATATTCAAATTATACTATTATATTGATTCTGAAAATAATAGTTTAGTTTGACAAGCCATTACTTCACAATTTTAAAGCATTGAACAGTTTTGAAATTTTTAAAACTTTTATAAAATGTTAAATTATTAAAAATATTTAATTATTGTAAGTGATTAATATTTCTTAGATTATTGGAAACAAAAAGTAGAAAATTTTAAATATATCTCTTTGTTGAATTTTAATAATTATTTTTATGGCTAAACCTGAAAAAAACCCAATTTTTTTTAAATATTAACATTAAGATATTTTTAAAAAATAACTAGAGTTCTCAGACCTAAATCCATATGAACTTTTATAGAACATATGTAAGGGAACATTTACAAGATATTTCAAGACTCTATCTTGAACAGGAAAAACTCCTTAGGGATTAGAAAACACTCTCATCTTCAAAATTAAAAATCTGAGAAAAACATATTTAAAATTTGTAAAGGCATAAAAAAAATTCCAATGCCTGTAAAGCTTTAATTTTTTAATCTGTTACTATCCAACTTATGTTCTACATGAAAATTCTACTTGAAATAAATATGACTGAAATATCTTCTTTAATTCAAAATATTCTAAGATATAACATTGATAACAACTGTTAATTTGATAAATTATTCACTTTTATCAGAACCTTATATATTCACAAGAGTTTTAAATGCAAAATATTTATATAGAAATTAGTAGTTATACAAACGTAATCCAGAAATCACCAAGTTTGTAAATAATATCTATTTTTTTCTCAGTTCCCCATCGTGGCAGTTAAGCAAGTTTAAGTTTTTGTTGCATGACTTTAAAATACTGCAGTGTAGTACTACAATAGATTTATTATAATGTAGTTTGTGGTACATCAGGGAAATATTTAGTTCATTCTGCAACATTTGTATTCTGTAGTCTAATTGTAATATTACCTGAAAAAGCTGCATTCTAGATTTACCATTTTCAGTCATATTCCATCCCTTTCAAGTATTATTTCTCACAGTACCCTGCGTACATTTTGGTCATGGCATTTTTCAAAAGGAAAAAATTAATGAAGACAAAGTATAGAGCTTTTAAATTATATAAACTATGTGTCAAAAAATATATTGGTCTTTAAATCAATCTTAATTAAGTAAATGTGAGAAAACTCAAAAACTTAAAAACATGAGCAAACAGAAATGGATTTTAGAAATTAAAATTGTAGTTAATAGCCATTTCACACGAAATATTGATTGTGTTAAAAAATATTTTTAATTAATTCAATCTAGGAATGCAAAAATGCTTTAAAATGAAACCAAATTTAAAATCAAAACTCAGAAAATTAAAATTTCTTAAAACCTAATTGGTTTTTAGATCAGAAATTGAGCAAGTTTTCCAAATATATGAAATATATATTTGCAATAAATTGGGTGAAGTTTCTGTTGGCCGTGAAGTGGAGAAAATGTCCATTTCACAATACTCGCCCTAGGCCACAGCTGTAAATGAGAAACCTCCCGTTTCGAAGAACACAGAGACCGAAAAGCAATAAAATCATCCCCTGCAAAACCATTTCAGGACCTTCTGCAGTTTTAACAGGGGAAGGCATTAAACTGCCATGCGTTTTTGAAGCAGTTCGCGAAATTTATCGAAACATTTTCGGCTTCGCTAGCTTTGAAAAAGTAGACCGCTTTCGAAGTGAAATTCAATTAGCGGGTCATCCATTCAGAGGGTTAAAATACATATTATAATAATTTTTTTATCTTAATATGAATGTCGTAAGTAAAATTCAAATGCAAACTGTACTATGATGTCCATTTGATTAACGGAAACCTCCCAATGAAAGCAGACTGAATTAATTACACAATAACTGTATAATTTAGCTGTATAATTATTAAAGTTAACTATGTAATATACAGTCACTCAAAAAGGTATTGGGACACTTGGCATGCATAACTGTAAAGCCATTTATAAAAAAATATTTATCGCATTAAAACAAAAACAAAATGAATTAAGAAATATTTTAACATTTGGTGTACAGTATATAAGAAAATTTTCATTATTATTATAGAATTATAATTTGTGATCTAGCCTTTCATATATAATTCAAAGGCACACTGGAGTCAAAAAAGTATTGGCACACTTTCTTAATGAGAAATTTAACAAATATACAGCGCATCAATATAGTTTAATTTCACACTACTTTTTTAGACTAGAAGTTTAAACACAAATGTTTCAACAGATAAGATTATTTATAGAAAAAATGGCAAAAAACAAAGATATATAGGTTGATGTGTAAAATCTCGTATTAAGTCATTGGAAAAAGTGGGGAAATCAATTCTCTGTAAAAAATCTTGAAATTGAGTAAGTCTACTGTTTTTAACGTCATTGACAGGTTCAAGAAAACAAATAGTGTCGAAAACAAGCAAAGACCAGGGCATCCAAAGATATTTAGTGAATGCGAAGAGAGGTGGATTGTGAGATAAGTACGCATTAATCCAAGAACTAATGCATTAAAAATGACTTTGCAATGTAAAAGTAGCTTCAGAAAATCAGTAAATGCTGAACTGTCAGAAATGTTTTAAGAAAACATAAGTATCATAGCAGAGTACCTCAAAGAAAGCCCTACATCAGCAAAAAAAAAAGCAAATAGACAATTTAGGTTGGTATTTGCTAAAATGTGTGTAAGGCAGCCAACAAAATATTGGGAAAACGTACTTTTTGTTTGATTAAAGCAAATATAACATTTTCGGATCGGATGGCAAGCAAAAAGTTTGCTGGAAATCAAATACAGCAATGCATGTCAAAAATTTACGGTCTACTATCAAATATGGAGGGAATAACCAAATTGTCTGGGGCTGCATGGAAAGCTCTGGTGTCGGGAACTTACATTTTATTGATGGTATAATGAATAAATATGTCTATCTTGACATTCTCAATCGAAATTTAAAAGGAAAGTGCGAGAAGGCTGGGAATCGCAGGACATTTTAAATTGTACTAAGATAATGATCCGAAACATACTGCAGATATTTGCAAGTTATGGGTCCTTTACCACTGTCCTAGTGTTATTAAGACTCCTGCACGAAGTCAAGACCTTAATCCCATTGAACATGTGTGGGATTGTTTTCAGCAAAATGTATATGAGAACCAAATTTCTAACAAGCAGGATTTATGAAAATATTTGGTCGAAGAGTGCACCAAAAACGATTGATCGTTTTGAAAAGAATTGATCCAATCCATGCCAAATAGACCTCGAGAGGTCATATCAAGCAGGGGGAGGGCCCAACAAGATATTAATTTCTAAGTTTGAATTGTTTTTCTTAATTTATTGGGAAGTGTCCCAATACTTTTTTGAGCACGTTTTATAACTCGATTTCTTTTACTATTAATTTTAACCATAATTGCATTAATGTATGATTTTTGTTCAAATTATTATTATTTGTCTTTACTAAAATAACATTTACTTTTTTGTTTTATTTATATGTTTAAGTAAAATATTACGATAAAAATCGATGAACTGGTAGTGTATCCCAGTACTTTTTTGAGTGAATGTAGTTATAAATTAATATAGAAAATATTCCCTTCTTACATTTTATATTGTGCGTTTCCTAAGATACATTACTCAAAATTCATTTGTTATCTAAATTTAGAAATAAGTTTTGAAATAATAACGTATAGTCAAATGGTGGAAAAATATCTCAAATGTATAATTTTTTCCCCTGCGAGTGGCAACTACGATCCTATTTCATTATTTGCTAGTGGCAACGTATTGTTTTGAAATGTTCGAAAGTCAAGAAAAAGAGATGTCGGGGTAAGGTTTCAGAATTTTGAAAAGATTATTTGTCTCTTTATTAAATTTACAAGCCACAGTAGTTAGCTCGAGTTTTAATTAAAGCTACTTCCATTCTTAATAGTTTGGAAGACGTATTACTGGCGTCTACTTAACAGTAAAGAGCACTAAAATCTAAGTTAGACGATGACTAATTTTTTGAGTTTTATCAACAAGAAAGTAGAGAAAAATAAGTACATAAAACATTTGATAGGAGACTCAGTTATGTTGAGTAAATTCAAACTAAGCTAAAAGTAAGACGGGAAATTTATTCTCGCGCAGGAGAAGCTGCACTGTTTGGACTTTGTAAAAACATATAAATCTTTAACTTTTTAATCAATAATTTGTAATAATGAATATGAATCTTTTCATCCTAACAAAAAATATTGCATCCCAACTCTTGTTAGGAATTTCTAAATGCGATTTTGGTTTTAGGTAAATTTTAATCAACCCATGAATTCAAAATGTCTTTCTTATGTGCTGGTGACATATACTCGTATATATCATAGATTATAAAATTTCGGATGAAGCAATATTATTTGTTTAAAAGAAAATTTTTTGTAAGAAGCAATATTAGATCGAATATGCCCTTCTAACATAAATTAAGTCACAAATGAGAAATTGAGCACCAAAAATTTTAAAAGTAATGTTCATATCGGGAAAAAATCGTTATTCATGGTTATTTGAAAGAAAAAGAAACGCAGATATTTCAAAGGACTATGTTCACGGTAGTCCAGTCAGTTGTTTCTTCCAATAACTTCAGAGGTTTTTAGGCTTCGTATTTTTTGTTTGGTCTTAGTACAAACCAAAGACCTTTCTACAGAATAGCAGGATATCTAGACTTTGAATCGAATTCAATTTTAAATATTCAAGAAGCGTGGTCTTAGTTTGATGAGGGATATGTCACCTTCATTGCTGCTTTTATCATTTGACAATGACTTGCATTTGTGAAATCGGTTACTAGTAACCCATTCTGATATTCTAGTACAAAATTACCGTAAACATTAGCCGAGTGGTATAGGCATCGGATCGTGGCTGGCTTTGTCACGAGTTCGAGCCCATCTAAAGACCCGCCTAGGGCAGCGATGCACCTAAATCTGTCGAGAGCTGAAACGTCCTCCCGTTGGTGTGGTGTGGTATTGCCAAGGTGTCGTCCACGTCACTGACCATGGTTCAAAAACGTGGTCCGTCAAAAGCCCTCGTGTAGCTGAACAGTGCGACGTTAAATCACTCACTCACATCAGCCGCCTTACAAATTAATGTTGGAAATGGGGCATAGAATCGACACAGTACAAATTTGTTGGATGGGGCAATGAGCAATTACAAGTACATGAATGCATTTAAAAGTTTATAATGCATGTAAAACAACTAATTATTCCCTTATTATTAGTTCTCCTTTTAAATATATTTTAATTTCGATAAATTTGATATAGATAACCCCCTTTTATGCTATTTTTCACAAAAACTTCTGGAGAATTTAGGGTGTGGCTTGGAATCGATGGTGGCTTGGATTCGAATAAATACAGTAGTATAAAAAAAGTGCGTGTTTTTCAAAATGACTTTACGCCGAATGCATTATCGCTCCTTCTTCCACAAATTGTTTGCCTTGGAACGTAAACCACAGTTTTAAAACCTCTTGCATTTTGGTACACGTATTGCGGCTGAAAACTATTATGTTTGATTGAAATTGCTTTCAATATGAAGTTTCTGTATGAAGTCAATGTATGTATATTAATTTCATTACACATGGCGATTCATTAAGAAGTATAGTTTCAAGGTATTATAAATCAAGAACAGTGTAAGATATTATGTTATTTAGAACATAATTGTATGGGATTATTTAAAGTTTTTTGTTAGAGGCAGCCACAGATTTTCTGTGGGTGAACCTTTAGTCCAGTGTTTCTCAAACTGTGGGGCGCGCGCCCTAGGGGGCATGATAACCTTACAAGGGGAGGGGGCGAGCACATATCGTGAAGTCGAAAACAAGAGATTATTTAAACAAATTATTTATTTTCTGAAAGAAAGCAAAACAAAATACATTCTGACATAATAAAAAGTAAACTATACGTTTAGACTGATATAATACACTTATAAATGTAACAGTACTGTGTAATATGTTACGTGAGATTAATTTAACAGTATTAAGTTAAAAATAAGTTTTATAATTACCAATGACCCTATGTGCATGTCCTAAAATTATATACAAAATTTAACGCTTATCTTGATAATTTGAATGGTTTATAATTAAAGCCGTATAGCGGCTTTACGTCAAAAATATTATTATTGAATTCAATACATTATTATCTTGTGGAAGGAGGGCGGGATGAAAATTATGCTTGAAACTTGGGTCGCAAGTATAGAAAGTTTGAGAAGCACTGCCTCAGTCACATGGAGGTGGTAATTCACATCTCCGCCGAAATGCTTGTTAAAGTATCTGAATCAAGTCCACCGATAGCGGCTTGATACGCTGTTTCAGCTGTGCCAAATCAATAGAAATGAAAGGGACGAATACTTCATCTATATTACGTACTACTACGAAAAGAAATCAAAAGATGTCAAAGTCAGGACTTCTGGGTATCCATTGAGTGAGGGACGTGTAGTCCACGCCTCATAAAATTAATCTCTGATCGAAATGTTCATCGTGGCAATCTCACACATAGGCCAAACAGTATGGTGGTACACCATCCAATTGAAGAATGAAGTTGTCAATGTCGTCCTGCAACTGTGACGTCAATCTAAAAATCAACATATAAAAAAAATTGGCTGTCATGACTGCTTGCTCATGGCAAAAGGAGTCATACACTTTCTTTCTGAACACTGCTTAGGGGAATCTCACATGTGTTGCACCACGTCTATTGGCTGAGTCACTTCCCTCAGGGGCGCGAGGCACAAACTTTGAGTCCATCTATCTCACGTCTCGCTGACGTTGTGCGTATCTTGGATGGCTACTGTTTTAGAGCAACATAAAAGTGTATATTTCTTTATGAATCACCCTGTGTATTGTGTATGTATTTTTATACAGAGTGGTTCCAAATTCATGGTACAAACTTTAAGGGTACGGTCAGGACATTGTAACAATCATTTATTGTATAGGAATGCATGGGCGCAAGTGACGGGGTGAGGCATAAACACAAAAAATAAGAGAAGAAATGAAAGACAAAGTGTTTATTGAAAGCATTGTTGACAATAACTGTTCAAAATTACGTTCATCAACAGTGATAGCGTCGGTGGAGTGATTGGCGTACACCTTCAAAGGTGCTAGGTATTTCACGCACACGTGCAACATCTTCGGATATTCGAGGAACAAGATCCTCCCCTGAACCAAATGGAGACCCATAAAAAGATTCTTCAGATGTTCCTATAAAAAGTAATCAATGCTCGATAAATCGGGAGATAGGAGTGGTAAAGGAACTGGTTCATCACTCCCAATCTATCGCACCTCAAACGCAGCATTCAGATAAGCGCCACTTCGCTGTAAAATTCTGTAATCCAGCATTCGTCGACCAGGAAACTGCGCATAATACATTCGTAGCGCAGCTCCAGCTGCAGTGCACATTGCTGTACCACCCACTGGTAATCAGAAAAGATAGCGCGCCTGGTTCAAAGCTTGTACTCGCTGAAAATGGAAAAGGTGTAAGCGTTTTTCGTTTAACCCTCTACAAATGGTTTGATGACTCACACTTATGTGATGAGCAACAGTTCTTGTACTTGACTCTGGTTTATCAGCCACAACGTTTAAGATGCTTTCTTCCAGGTTTGGACAGCATAGAGCTCATCGTCGACCAGCGTCATATCTGGTGACATGTAACGAACGTGTTTTACGAAGTTGACGGTGTAACCGCTGACAAATTCTCTTCCGCTTTAAATCGTCGATCAGATCGATTTAAAGATGCTACTCTGCCGTTACCATTTGTACGGCCGTACATGTAATGCATGTCTGCATTTTCGGTATCGTAGACGTCAGCACAATTGCGAATGGCGCTTTCCCCTCTGAATGCATCATGTTGAACGGCAGCTAAATATCTACTACCCCATACCGACATCGCAACTGACATCTCCATTTCTCTTTTCTATTATTTCAATTGCTTTCACCTCACTGCGTCACTTGTGCTCATACATTACTATATAATAAATGATAGTTACACAATGTCCTGTATCTAGACTTAAAGTTTGTACCATGAATTCGGGTCCACCCTGTATAAATAGACTTATTCTAGCATTATTTTCTTTCGTTCAACTCAGAAGTGTAGGTAAATATAATGAAGGTTGTAAGAGTTCGTTATTGTATTACCATGGTCATTTATGTATATTTCTGTTTTTTCATCTATTTATAGTTTAGCTTTACATTAGACTTATGGCAATTAGTATATGACTGATAACACAGGCACATCGAAGTTAGGGATGCTTAAAAATCCTCAATATAAATAAACAAGTCCATAAACAGAAAAAGACATTTATTTTTGTGAATTTTCTACATAAACAGATTGTATAGATACTGCAATGAATACATTAGATCTTCTCAAAATGGAAAAGAAAAACATCTCCGAGTAAAAACTTTGCCACATATTTTGAATGATTGGCTCCCATTGGAGAGTTCTCCACAAAAAATACTTTATTTACAACATTAAAGTGTACTTTTCTGAAACCTGCAAAACACACCTTAGAAGTTAGTGTACCTCTAGCAGCATCAAGTTCCACTTTCAACCTCTCAATCACTATGTTAACCTTTCCATTTTAGCAAAAATTCTTCGCATAAATTATTTCACTACAAAAAATTTATACGCTTCTATGAACAAGCAGAGGTGGGCTTCGTAAAATAGAGGCTTTTCTAGTTTCCATTAACACTATGATAATGTCTTTCCATAACAGTTTTCGGTACACTAACTTACAAGATCAAGTTCTGTAGCTTTGATAAACTCAAATACATGTACATGCATTGGCATATCGAGTGAACATATAAATAGGATATATTTCCATTTATATAAGTGATAACTATAATATTTACAGCACACAACATATTACAAGTATACGTTTCCTTGTGATTGTTTTTTTGCACAGCCATAATTTTTATATATAAATATATAAAGTACATGTATTTACATTTTTGGTTGGAATGATTTGCATATCACCATTCATATTTGATAAATAATATTAAGAAATATTTATTCTATCCAACAATAAGCTTTAATTTAAATTTAATATTGAAAATGGGAAATATATATATAGTATGTTTTTTACATAGGGAAAGAATAAAATACATTGAGCAGCAAACACTACTTTTGCTTTATTCGTCATAATTATAAAATTTGTATTATGAATGTTTAGGTGCTCAAATTTTGTGCACATTTAGTATGGGCAGTGGATTTTGGTTTTTGAAAGATATATTCTTTGTAGAAAGAATTAGTACCACACTTGTTCCAGTTGTTAATAGTCTTACTTATTCAAACTTATAATTAATTTAAATGTTAAGTAAAATATGCTGTTAACTTTTTAAAATTTAGGAAATGTTAGCACAATTTATGTTTGTTTTTTCAAGAAATGAGTCACTAGTTTCACTTAAACTTTTAGTGGTGAAGTAAAAAAAAATATTTTTAAAAGATTAAAATAATTCAAAGTAGAGCTAATTGGCGTGTTTTCTGTTCTGAGCAAGCCAAGGAGAAATTCGAGTTGAGAAATGATTCGTGAGTAAAATCGTATGATAAAAATGAGAGGTTTACCTTTGGCTTATTTTTTTAACATATTTTTGATAAATTTTTAGAATCTAGTAAAGTAAATGTTATTATGATACATGAATCGATATAAGAGAGAGAGAGAGAGAGAGAGAGAGAGTTATAAAAATTCTGAGTTTTAGTTTCATGTTTCGTTACAATTTATTGAAACATTTTGGAGAAGTTTTCTAATAAAAATTACCTTTCTACACATAAAAGAGCAATTTTGTATAGATTTATTGAAGTTAATTGCTGTACTCTTTATTGAATTAATCTTTGAAAGGATATACTTCCTATTATAAGAGACCAACATGCAAATTAAAGAGTTTTCAATTTTTTGTGTGGTTTTTTCTTTTTCTTACCTTCTAGAAAATAAAGCAAAGTTTTTATTTTTATCAGTGATTAGGAGGAAAAACCTTTCTTTGAACATTTTGACTTTTTAAAATTGAATTCCGATATAAATATTTAAAATCATATTTAGATTAGTAATAATTATATAAGTATACTTATATGCACAACTTACACCATTTGTATTAAAATTTGTTAAGTATTACCTAGTTGCAAAACAATGATAATAGCAAATAATGATAATGTTTTGATCTTTTCAAAAACTCTACATTGTTACAATTTGTAGTGTATGGTCATGTTATAAAATACGTATTTTAATTTAGTTCTCTTTTTCTTTTAAGGGGACATGGTACGATTTACGCGAAATTTTTTAATTTAAGGATTTTCAAATTTTTTTTGTTGCCTGCAATGTGTGTATACCATGTAAAACAGATTATGTGTTCAAAATTTCATAAAAAGCTAGCCTTCAATTTTTTAAGGAAAAAACTTAAAATTTGTGATTTTAAAACGTTAATACTCCTACAAAAATTTACGTACACGCATTGAAATTTGATTTACAAGTACGTCATACTATGTACAACAAAAGTCGGTATGGATTTTGCGATAAAATGATTGGTATCCGTACAATACTTTTTTTTGAATGCTTATTGAAAACTCCTTAAAAATGTATGAGTTCAGAGTTAAATTATTTTTTAAAAATTAAGTATTGCTTTGATTCAAAAATGCGTACCAACTTTTGTTACATGTATTATTAGCAATAGGTAAAAAAAATTCAAAGCATTAGGCACAATAGAAAAAAGCCTTAGCATTTTAAATGAAAACAAATTAGTTATTTTATCTTTCTGAGATAAGCAAGCTTCTAGCTTTGATTTGCCATAGGAATGTGAATAAAAACGAACGTAAAAGCTATCATAATTCTGCATTTTTTTAAGTTTAGAGCTTTCAAATTTTGGGAGGTTATAGAAAATATATAAAGAATAATTTAGGCTAAAAAAATTATATTTAATTTTTTGACCGATTTTTGTCCTTAATTAAGTTTGATAAAAGACTATGCAGCAGAGTCATCAGTTGAAACTAAATATTCATCGGATAAGCTTCCCCTATTTTTTGGTGAAATATTCCCATACTCATAATCGAACTCTGTACACGCTATTTAACGCAAATATTTGTTTAAAATTTGAGTTGCTGTAAATTAATGATCATAATTTACGGCAGCTCAATTAATATCCGGCAATTTAAAAGAGCTGATGTACTTACAAATAGCTCCATCACTAATAATTTATTATTTTTTTTAACGATTTCTTGTCCATGCCATTTGCTTTCACTTGATATTAAGGAAAATCAATAATGACCCATTAATGACAAACAAAGAAATTGGAATTAATTAGTTTCATTAATGGTTTCTCTCTTTCTCTTAGCTCATTTAAATTTGTCTTCATTGAATATAATAAAAATATCACAAAAACTTGTAACCTTTGATCACTAATAAATTCTTCAATAATATATTTTGATTTCAAATGTGATTTCGAATGCAATGCATTTTATGATAATTCACGTTTGGGGAAATCAATTTTTCTTCTATTTAACGTATTTCATATTTCAATTCATGAATTTTCTTGATCGCAGACTTTGTTTAAATAAAGAAATATATTTTTTTAAAACTTTTCTACGTTTTAGAGACTCTGATAAATGGATATATTTATTCTAAAATTACGCGAATTTATATTAATAACAATATATTTTTTCATGTTTGAAAATCGTTTCCTATTGGTTTCAATTCTTCCTTACCTGAAGTAAAAGAAGCTTAAAAACTTCGAAATGAATGTCATCAATATTTCACGACAAGTTATAGTAAAAAATAAACAACAAAAATGAAATATATAAAATCAACTTTTTTTTCTTCCTTTTCTATGACTAGTAGCAATTGAAGATTTTCATAAAACTATCAATATATTTTAAAGTTTTGCATTAAATTATTTTTATAGAAAATAGGAAAAATTATTTATTTCAGATTTTTCGTTTATAGATTTATTTACGAAAAAGAATTCAAATATAAGCACAAAGTGACTTTTCAAAAAATGGATAAATTTAACATGCGTATCTTTTTATGTGCCTGTCTTTATCTTTAGGTAAGAAGGTTTATCTGTATCTTTAGAAGAAAAGGCCAAAAGTAGAAAGAGAACTAAAAGGGGAAAAAATATATGTGTGTCTGGGATATTTTTCATTCCATACCATATATGACATTTCAAGAATCCAAAACCTTTCCAACTCATCGAAATATTTCGCATTCTATTTCAAAAATACAACGTGCTTGAAATTTTGAAAGAATATTTACAATTGTGAAGCAATAACATTTCTCTACATTTTCTTCGACCAGAGATATAACAGAATTTGTTTCGTAAATTATGTTAAGTTTTGAGAAACAATACAAAAAAGAATGGAATTTTCTTTGCAAATCTTGATGGAAAATTGTTTTATATTTTTACATTACATTATTAAAATTTACTTGTTTTGAGCTTGATCAATAGAAATTTTTCTTATGTCTTGCTTATTTATTATTACTAACAACGGTATTTTAAGAAGTCGAAGAGTTAATTTCTCTGAAGAAAATGTTTATGAAGAGCAAGTTTGCTTATTTTTTTAAAAAAGAATACGTAACTGTGTTTTAAAAATATATAATGCTTACGTACACACATAAATGTATTTAATTTATACTAAATTTGAAAGTTTTTATTTAAAAAACTTACACACATGTATGTGGCATGCAGCCAAAAGCAAAACACAAGTCTTCGCGCGCAGGCGCAGCTAAAACACGAACTGAAACTTGCGAAATAGTGGAAGAGAAACAAAAACTTTTTAGAGAGAGAAAGGAGAACGCGAGAGGTGCGCGAGCAGGCGTTACCTTCTGAATATCATCGTCAAACTTATCTGTAAAAACTTATCTACTTTTTTAATTAATTTTTGTTTAATGTTAAAATAAAATAGAAGATAGACCAACGTATTGGACCCCTTGTTGTCTCCCACAAATTATGGGGGCTCGGCCGCGACAGATAAAATTTCGATTTTGAACCAAAGTCTGGACAATGAACAACAGCGTCCGTGAAGGAGACGCGCCGCCATTTTTCGGAAACTTCGTTCAACCTGTGTAGAGGTTGAATTTTTCAACTTCATTCCGCCTGTGTAGAGGTCGGAACAAATAACAAAATAACCTGTGTAGAGGTATATTTTTCAACGAACCATCGACAAATATTCCGCCTGTGTAGAGGTTGGAAAACCCATCGACGAAAATTCCGCCTGTGTAGAGGTTGGAAAACCCATCGACGAAAAATCCGCCTGTGTAGAGGCCGGAACTACAATATTTCAACTATATTACCTGCGAAGAGGTGAAATCAGTGGAATCAACGTTTTTATTGGATACATCGTACGTGCGAGCAACAAGAGAGCCAGAAAAAAAAAAGGTAGGATCTTTCCAAATTTTTATAAAATGTATAAAAACGCTCTTAAAGAGGATCTCATAAGAGTTGTTCAGGAGCTAGACGGTATTGTCGAAAGTACTGACACTATAGTTAAACTAAAGACTAAAATTGAGAACAGTAGTACATTTGAAAGTGATCCAGATTTCGTTAAAACTTTAATTCAAAACTGTATAGATGAGAGAGTATCGCAAAACGAAAGAGAGGTAACTTCAGAACAAAAATTGAGCTCGCGAAACTTCAGTTAGCAAAATTAGAAAAAGAAATCGAACTGCAATTGGCTAAAAATAAAGCATTAAGTTTAAATCCTGCAGCTAAAGTCGAAGAAAAACAGTTCGAAACTAACATAGAAAATATGATAAAAAGTATAAAAACTTTATCTCTTCCTGTTCCCACCAGATCTGAAAATTTTAATCTGTTCTTCCAATCATTAGAACGCGCATTTTTAACCAAGAAAATAAATGACGAATATAAATCTGAAATTTTAATAAATCTTCTGGGCGAAAGAGCTCATAACGTCTTACTGTATATTAAAGAAGAGGAATTAAATGACTATGAAAAAGTAAAATCTATAGTACTCAGAGAATTCCAATTAACCCCTCGCGAGTGTTTAAACTCATTTAATAATGCTGTAAAATCATCAGGCGAGACATACATCCAATTTGCTGCAAGATTGACGGCAAACTTCCAATATTATTGTTCGTTAAGAAAAGTTAATTCCTTTGAATCTCTATGTGATCTTATAATTTCTGATAAATTATTTGAAACTTTAAATAAGGAAACTGCAACTCATATTGGCATTCGAGAAGCAGAAGATTGGTTTAGGCCTATTGATTTAGCTAAAGAGTGTGATATTTATATTTCATCTAGAAGCGGATCACATAAAGAAATTCCTATTACTTATGGATATACCCAAGACCCCTTTAAAAATAGGTCACAAAACTTTAAACCAAAGAGTAAAGAGAACTATCCCCAATATCTTGAAAGAGAAAATAAAAATTGCTTTATATGCGGCGATTCATCTCATTGCGCAAGAGACTGTGAGAAGCGTTTTAAACCTAAAGAATCTAATGATCACATCCATAATAAAATAAACGTGAATACTTTGAAAATCGAGAGCGAAAAACAAAATAGCGATGAATGCGCAAATCTTCAATACGTAAACATTTTTGTGGAAAATCAGCCCGTAACAGCATTGATTGATTCAGGTTGCCAGATCCCAGTTTTAAATTCCTCACTAATTAGAGTGCAAACACCTTCCGAAGAAATCATAACATTAAGTTCATGTTTTGGCGAACAGCGTATGGTAGAAGTTAAACCCATAAATATTTTCTTAATCAACAGTCTCCTAGCCTAAGTGTGCGAACGGCGATATCACCGACCTTGACCGAAGAATTTATTATACATCCCAGTGTATATTCTGAAATAGAGAAACTAGGCCACGCAAAGAGCGATGTTTTATTGAGTGAAAGTGGATCCTCTTTGAGTGTAGATTATGGTGTTTCTTTTCCAAATGTTTCTGTTTCAAATGTGATAAAAAACTGTAGTTATGATTTGCCATATGTTAAGAACTTTAATACTAGAAATGATTCGAGTTCTCTAATTAAGGATTATAAATGTAATAAAATTAAGATTACTAAGTTAAAATTGAGTATTGTAAGAGAAAAATGTTCTGATATAGTATTGTGTAAGAAAGCCAATGGTGCCATGAAAACGAGTTCCGTGGAATTTATCTCCCGCTCACCTAACCCTTTACCTATGAAGAGTGAACATCGACGGTTTGTGTTGCTCCGGAAAATTTTTGAGCCCTGGCAGTGGAAACGAAGGAAAAAGAGAAATCGTTTTGAACAGACGTCCAGAACTCTACAGAGGAAAATATCGATGCGTTCAACCAAAGATCAACTTGTTGAAAAAGATGTTCTTATGCCGGTGAAACACAATGTTTTCCTGTGGAACCTTCCGGATGTCGAAGAGGTGCCTTCACATGATGGAGAAACTGTCTAGTTCAGAAAAATTATGATATGTTTAATCTCTATATATTTGTCGTATAGTCCTTGTCTGTTCCATTTTTTTTTTTTTTTTGTATGTTTCAGATTCTCCTCTGGTCTCCATGGAAATACCGCTGCGGACAGCGTACGGTCAGAATGGCCGTTGTGGCATGCAGCCAAAAGCAAAACACAAGTCTTCGCGCGCAGGCGCAGCTAAAACACGAACTGAAACTTGCGAAATAGTGGAAGAGAAACAAAAACTTTTAGAGAGAGAAAGGAGAACGCGAGAGGTGCGCGAGCAGGCGTTACCTTCTGAATATCATCGTCAAACTTATCTGTAAAAACTTATCTACTTTTTTAATTAATTTTTGTTTAATGTTAAAATAAAATAGAAGATAGACCAACGTATTGGACCCCTTGTTGTCTCCCACATGTATAAACAAATCTTTTTCCTCATAAAAAAACTTTCAGTTTAAAAATACATTTTTCTATCGCATTGAAAAATTATTCGACCGTTGAAATTTCTTTTTATTGATAAATTTACCCATGCCAAAAACGTTTTTGGTTCTTTTCTGATTAACGTTCTTAATATTTATGAACCTTAAATATCACGTAGAAAGTAGTATACAATGGGAAATTTTATCTTTGTTTTTACTTATTTTTTTTGTTATGTTACGTATAACAAAACTTATTTATTTTTTTTGAACTTACTTATTTTTTTACTTAAAAACGTAACTAATTTTTTGTGACTTTTTTTGAAGCATGATTTTATTTTGTTATATCAATTATTTTCTCTCAGTAATCTCTGTATTTTATCTCCCAACGTTTTTTTTATTCCGGAGTAAAACGAATTTTTTATTTTAGTATATAACGGCGTTTTTAGAAGTATTCGAAAATAAGATTAGTGTTTTTGACTTGCACTTTTTCCCAAAAAGAATAATCACTTAATTCCTGCTGTGGTTTTTGAGATATAACCTTAAATACGACGAATTTACGATTTGGGATGATTTCTAGCTTTGTAAATAATTTCAATGTAATTTGCATAATTTTAGAATGTTCAATTAACGTTTTTCAATTATTCTACTTTTTCTACCTCACATTAGATAGTTTATTGTTGTTTAACCACTCAAGTTGAAAATCTTTTTTATTTATTTAGTCAAAAGAAATTTAATAGCTATATATTTTAATGGGATAAATTGTAGGAAGGATGCAATATTGCATGATGCAGATCAAGTTTCATGAAAACAGCCCAGTACATAAAATTTGTTTCATTATATGAAATAAAGAGGTTTTCGTTGGAATAAAAATAGTTCTATTTTTCAGTTAACTGAGCACAGCTTTTCTTTGTTTAAAATTTTTACAAAAATAAGCATGATTTCTCATCTGTATTGAAAAACAGGAAGATGGAACATACAAAAATAAATTATGGAATAAAAAGCAACGAATTCGCTAAAAAAATGTCGAAATATGGAACTTCTTGAATCGCATAGCTCAAATGAAAGATAAAATTTCTAATTTTTTCTGTTTTTTATGTATAGAATACAGTAAAACCTTGAACTTACGCGATAGGTGATAACCGTGTTAGTCGATTTCGCATAAGTCGGAGTATAATTTCGCATATAAATAAATGTAAATTGTTTTTAGTTAGAGCCGGAGACGAAAGATAATAATAATTAGAAAAAAAATATTTAATAAAATCTTAAATAACACAAACTGAAGTTACTCTGATGTGTAGAAGGTTTCTTAAAATCTAATAAAGTAGTCCGCCGCGGCTCAGATTTTCCCCCCGAAAAGTTTCCTCGAAGCATGCTAATAATTTTTATTTGTTTTGTAAAAAGAATAAGCCCTTCGCTGGAGTTTATATTTCCTAAAATTTGTACCCCTTTTTCAATTTGTACTTCTGTCAAATTTCTAACCGTCACTCGATCCTCCGATTGAACTGGGTCTAAAGATTAAGTTATGCATTTTTATGAGCCCGACAACTCTCGATTGTGGGAATCCAGCAGTTCTTGAACGTCATTACTATTGCAGAGAGCTAGCTCGTTGTTGCTAAAAAAAGTCGAATCGACGAGATTTGAAAATCGGGTAACTCCAGGTTCGCTAAGTCGAGGTATTACTGTATTAAAAAATAGTGTCATTTTTGCATAAAGTAAAAAATATATATATTATATGCTCTAAACATATGCATGTTATTTTACAGCTTCATTGACCATTTTTAAACTTCCAGATTAAATTTTGTAGGGTTATCAAAATTTTTTTAGTGTTATTAAATGGGAATTAGGAACAACTGGATCCAAGTGGTGAACTACTCAAATTTTGATGTTTTACACAAACGCGCCACAACTTTTACCTTCGTTTAAGGATAAAAAAAAATTAAAATTCTTGAATATTTATTAAACATATTTTCAGTTAAATTCCAAGGAGGCTAATTGAAAAGAGAAAATATACATATAAATCGCTCTTTAAATTCTTAAAGATTCGAAAAAGTAACAAAAAAATTTAAAAAAAAGGATTATTTTTCCGTTTAACAATTCAAACCCTCATGAAAATTTTTGTTAAAAATTCAGAAATGGAATTAAGAGCAAATCATTCATACTTTAAAATTTCTTTTAGCGTAGATTTTATAAAATTCCTTCCCAGAAATTCTAAAATTGCGCAGTTTTAAAAATTTACATTTTAGTACTTTTTTCTTTATAGCATATATATAATCAGATTCATCATTATCAATATATCTGACTAAATCGCATAATTATATAATTAAAACTTTTAATAAAATTTATGATCTTTAATTTTTTGAAATGACTTAAAGAATATACACTGATGAAGCAAATAGAATTATCGATGCATCAAAAAGAGAGCAAGATACATTCGACTCAACAGTAGAGTATATCCTTATTATTGTACAGCATAACCATATTTCTTAAATTTTAAATGTATTAAAAGAACAAAAAATTGAAAATGAAATAAAGTGTTTGTCTATGCAATTAAAAATTAAGATGGAGTCATTAAAATGTTCTAACATTATAATAAAATATATGATAATTATTATGCTCTTATATAGGAATGAAATCACACAAAAGTATTCTAAAATACATATTGTAATATTTACATTATGATTCTTGCAAATTGATCAGCATTTCAATATGTATTTATTTCTCATCTACTAATCATTTTTAATTTTTTTAAAACTCATTATTAATTTGAATATTTCCCCCTGACATTTAGTGAGTATTTGCTATACAAAATTATACATGAAATCTCAAAACAAAAAATTATGGATGAAACTTGTTTATGATAAATAAATTCAAACTAAAACTTATTTTACTATGCATTCATTTTTATTAAAAAACATAACGAACAAATGAATACGATTACTTTAACCGTATTCGGTTGATATTGCTGAGATATTCGTTTTTTTAAGTGTAATAAATTTTAATTTTCTATCCATAAAGAAAATGCTGAAAAAAAACTTTGTTTGCTTTACTATGTGTGTATCAAGCTGAAACGAATTTCTTAATAATGTTGTTAAACTAGAACAGTATCTAAAATTAATCAACTGTACATATTTAACGTAACAAATGCGAAGTACATCATTATACCACGTGCACACCAAAGTGTTAAGACACGAGAATACACTTATTAAATCTCTTACAATTAAGTATCAGCTAAAGTTCATGCACTACGATATCTACAAAAAGGCAACAACACTTCTCCGAATTTTCAGCTTTAAAAGACAATCTCGGTTTCCGTGAAATTTTTTAAACTCTCGTTTAATTTGTATTCCTCAATATGCTACAAAAGTCATTCACACATATGTTCAAACATATTACACATATTATGCTTTATACGAGTAATTTAGTTGCATAAACATAATTGGAAAAAAAACAAGGGATATGTATACTCGTAAATCCATCGCTAAACTATAAAAAATGTGTATTCGAAGCGATATTCTGCCAGCAATGCTAGTTTGACTGAAATGTGCCAAAATTCATTGTCGGTGCGATTTTCCCCAAAAGCCGAAAAAATTAATCCAAACATTATATCTGAAATCATCACAAAAATCAACCATTCTACAGTTGTAGACTTTAACCTGACAACTCAACTCTACTTGTGCTCCACAGAAAGGTGTACGATGTTTACACTAACAGCTGAATTATATATATATATCTCTTTCTATAATATACACAAAAATCACTGTTTTGTTTTGTCTGACAGTGTTTTAAAGTTGACATGTGTTTTGGGTGTATGCAATTTTTTTATACCACTCTAGCATAGTTCCAAATTTATTTGCGAGTCATCGTATATGTTTTCTTTAATTTAAAATTATGAAGCTGAAACATATTGAGCTTCTAACATAATTTATTTAGCTTTTGGGGTTCAATTAAATTTTACAGAGCATCATCGTATATTTAAAAACTTTAAATCACATTAAATTAAAAAAGAAATAGCAAGTTGGTTAATATTTATTTAAATAATGGTGTATAACTACATAAATGTAAGATGTGATAACTGTTTTTGATAATTCAGTTCATAAAATTTAGAATTATCTATGTCAAATAAATTTTCGATTTGCATATATACTTTAACTTTTGATATTTATCACAGTTGAAATTAAGAAATTTCTTTTCGTATGAAATGTGTTACAACCGATTTTATTCTTTTGAAGAGTTTTGATAAAGATTTCATTTGAACCAAGTATAAAGAACTTCGTAATTTTTTTCTCTTTAAACAATGATTTTATATTACTTATATTTTAAATTCAACTTCTAATTTGTTTTCAAATAATATTTCAGGAAATATTTTGAGGGAATAAAATTAAGCCAATTTTCTCTATTTCAGGCTTGAAAATGTTAGTATTTTATTAGCATGTATCTTTTTCATTAAGGAACATTTATAATATTTTTGATAGAATGAAAGAGTATATTAAATATCTGGATATATCGAAGTATATTTTTAAAATATTGGCAATCGTCGGTTTCAATAAACATTGTTACTTTAAAAATTGATGTTTAGATATGTCTTCATGTTGACAAGACTACGAAATTCATCTTTTCCTGGAAATTTCCGAAACTTATGTGTCTCACTTCAATTAAAATTCTGCTCTCAAAACTTTCTTTGTCAAACACTTGTTCATTCATCCTTTTATAGCTTCTTCATTATCCATTAACTTTGATCTGACTCACGTCAACAACTGACTTTTCCTTTAAGCCGACATTATCATATTAAATATTAAAAACTACAGAAAAAAAGTTGTCACATAACTTTTATGAGATACTCAAATTTTAGTGTGTGAAGATATGGTGGTAGAAACTTCTATTATTGGTCGGTGAGGATTTAGTAAACTACAACGATTTTGTAAAAACGCTGTCTCTTACAATAACAAATCAAGCAGATGGAAATTCATCGCACTCATCACTGTATGAAATATGGAATAAATTTAAATGTTGATTTTTCGAAGCGCATCTATATGATCTTCTAAAAATAACATTACTTTAAAAAATGTACATCAAGAACTTATACTCTACTAAGTTTTTTTAAATATATTTCCATCTTGTAACTATACAATAATAATATTTTGAATCTGTTATTTTTGGAAGAAGAATAAAACATTTTTAAGAAAACACTGAAGAAAATTAAAATTTTTACAAATCTTTTAAAAAGTAGCCTTTTTTGGTTAACAATTTATGCACATCAAATACTTGTACCTTTAACTAATACAACAAGCAATAGAAAGTTTGGTCATTTATATATCACGGAAAATTTATCCATATCTCCACTTTGAGTCTCGACTAGAAAAACATAATCTGAAAATTTCTCAAGACAGAAAAAAAGTAAGTACTTGCTTGACAAAAAAAGTGAACACTTTTTACAAAGCTTACTATGTACCAACACAACTCCTATCTTTTCAAAGAGAAAAGAAAGTATAAAAAAAAAGGTTTCAAAAAATCGAACTACTTGGACATCACATATCGATGAAATATTACAGTGATAGAACTGACTAGACAACCATACGACCCGTTTTCAGTCGTGGAGAAAAAATGGCGGTTTCACAGTCGTATATATCTCCTACAACATTTTCCCTTCTTACTAGCCGCTGTGCCTTCGATTCCAAAAAGTGCTTTTCTGATTCCACGAATCTGCAACGCAAAGAATTCGAGGATCACTTCACCCATTTCTTTTGGAAGGAGCACGCCATAAATTTGAGCTGCTCCTAACCAGTTCTATTTGAAATCCACTTCATTCGAAACCATGGTGCTTTTTTTGTTTGAAAATTCTTTTTTTATTTGGGGTGCAGTGTGGAGGCTCTTCATACCTTTTCTGAAACCAACTCTGCAGCTGGAGATATTCTGGAGCCTGGTGAATCGGTGCTTTCGAATTTCATGTAGATGTTTTTGATTACGGGACTCTGGTTGGTGGTGGGTTGGCTGAAGAATCCGCCATGTTTCGGTTTCAGGTGTCGATTATTTACTTCCATGTGGACTATCTTCATGAATTCGATCTGGGAAGCTAACTTTTGTACCTCTTCCTGGAAAAGAATATAAAAATTCGTTTACTACATTTTCAGTCTAAAAAATCAAATCTTAAAGCACGCCAATGAATGACGCAAGTTAATCTATTTAAGTACAGTAAGAAATTGATAGGAAGAAACCAATTTAAGAATAAAAGGTTTTTTTCTAAACGATGTAACGTCGGCTTATTAGTGGAACACTCTCCTACAATGCTTGCAAGATTGACATACGAGATGTCCAAATGGGACATTGTATCGTCAAAAAAAACCAGATATTCTTTTCTCATGCCTGGGGGATAACAGATGTGAGTCGATTCGGAAAACTGCTTTGATGTTGCCACACCTTTTCTTTCTCCGACATCCAGATGATTTTAAGTCTAAATATTTTATAGGAAGAAAGCTTCGGTAAACAGTATCCATTGTGTTGGGTTCCCCTTGCACATGTAGGACGCGAACGACTTGAATGAAGAGGAATGTCGACATGACGTGACAAAGACATACTTTTAGTTTCGATGTGACAGGGCATTTGTAGCCCTCCAGATGGTGAACTAGATACAGCGTCGGAGTTGGGATCAAATGTGCCGGCCAATTGTTTCCAAGCACCAATGGGGTGAGACTAAAGTGAGGAGAGTCGTGTGCAGATTGGCTACGCTCGCCAATCAGAGATGATTGGGGTGTGTGGAAGAGGACAGCCAAGAGATTTTAAAGGGTTGGCTCACAGGTTGACGAGACCTGGATCTCCTTCAATTTTTGGCATTGATATCGAATTTAGTTTTGTTTCTCTTCGATGACACTCGATAGAGTTTGTAAGAGCAGCCACACCCTAAGGACCAAGGGATATGGACATCGCAGACTTTAGAAAGTTGGAGTGCCGGAGTCAGGGGAGTAACGGCTGGAATGAGCTGACATTGAACTAGAACTTTTCTACAGCGAGAGGCTGTGAACTTAGCAATTTAATAACGAATATACCGTTTTGTTTATTTAATTTAGAATAAAATGTCTTTTTGGAATAAATTGTCTTTTGTGATCCTTTCCCATACTATGTTATGAAGTAATTTAAAGGGATCATGATGCCACAACGACAATCGATGGTTGGGTAGAAAATCTAGCAATTCCTTTTTTAAGGAAAAAATGCCTTAGATTTGTGGCGGGGCTTTATCCCGTTCTTCCTATTAATCCTCTTGAGGGAATGTTTGGGGCCAGAATGGCGTCATTTCATATCCAATCCTCTTAAGAAGAAACCGCGATATGCAGATCAGTTTATACATACATATATATAATGGAGCTTTAGTATTCGCGTGGTAGAATAGAAGGAGACAGAAAGCTGAGATGCTGAGCGCCGTGAGCCGTTGGTAAGGTATTAAATATAGAAGCGTAATTATAGAACGGGCTTGAACGAGTTAAGGAATTTAAGGCAGACAAAGATTCTTAGGATAACTTCTAATAAAGATAAGTAATTAGGATTTCAGGCGCTATTTGCTTAGAATTTAGAAATACATTATATCCCTCCTGATTGCATCCCTATAGTAAGATTTGTGTTGTTTGGATCAATATATTGGAATAATAATAAATTAGTGTGATTATGGCTAACTCCAGTGATCAATCATTTTCTCCTACAAATCTAGGTCGCATATATGAAGAGATGGTACTCCAGGGTTGGGGGTATCACAGATTCTAAATTAATAGCAAATAAAATGTTTATTGCTACTAAACACAGGTAATTTTTTCCAGGGTTTCGAAGCACTATAGTAATAAAAAAAAGACGAAAACAGCAAAAAAGAGAATATGAAAGAACAGGAAAACAAATCAAGTTTTATTTATATACATTACAGGTTTCCATGAGCACGGGCGTAGTTACCTCCGTATCTGCAAACAATGGTGTCAACTTGGTACTATCAAAGTTATTGACAGCCCGTATTATTTTTTTATGCAGTTTACATCAAGTTGCAAAGGGTGTACGAAAATTTGGTATGTAAAAAAAACAACCAAGTTTTCGGATAACTGCCTATAATATTGATAGTACTATGTTGAGTGTGGCAGGAAAACTAAACTATCGCACATTGATATACTATGCTGTGTGACCAAGGGTTGACGTATAGAAGACCTGAGAAATATATAATTAAAACCTGAATTGTTTCTGTATTCTGTCATATGTTCTTTTTTGCTGTATTCGCGAGTGCGACTTAAATTTTTTTACTACAGCTCTCCGAAACCTTGGAGGTAATTATGAATAATCATGTATTTATATAGCGCTACGTGCCCATTCAGCATTAATTACTTTTAAAAACTATTTTATTTCCTTACTTTAAGTTCTTCGTTTTCTTGATACAGATCTTGAGGTTCTTCATAAACAGGGCCCACACCATTCAGTGAAAAAGAAGCAGTGACGCCACGGGCCCGGGCCCGATTATCCCACACATCTCCTTGGCCTTTAATAACTCGGTAGAACTATAAAGAAACATAACATATAAATTTTTTAATTACAAAAATATCTGATGAATCTTATTTCCCATTAAAATTTTGAATGATTGATAACTTTATGAAACGATATAGTTATAACACCCGAAATTTTTAAAAATATTCAAGATAGGTAATAAAACAAAATTAATTTCATCCATTAATTTAGTGGTATGCATATAAGATTGTGTGTAATAACACAAAACTAATTTATAAAAATTTATATTTAACATTCTTTGCATATTTTTAAGCATTTTGTGTAAAACATAGTGATAATAGAATCAGAAAAGAATGCCCTCAGGGGCTCACCTCCTTTAGGTGAGTGCGGGTTTCACGCTCCCGAGGTACCTAGTGATCTTTTGGCAAGGGCTCACTCTCTTGTGAGTGCGGGTTTCAGTGCACCTGCCTCTCCCGAGCGATCTTTACTTTACTTTCATATTTACTTCCCCCACTTCCTTTTCCGCCATAGTAAAAAAACACTGGTTTTTATTTCCTAAGAATACCTATCCAGGAATTTCATTTTATGGTTTATCTCCTTAGTGGGTCCTTTTTTATTATTGATTTTTCCGTTACATTTTATCTTTCATTTTACTTGCGACGAAGTCCTGTGGCAGACCAGGACTGAGTGGAATGAAGTTGTGTCTGATGGTTTTTCACAACTGGTATGACGACACAACAGACTGCTCCCTGGGAAAACTGGCACTTGGAGCGGGGTGTTGAACTTCTGAGGAGCTTTGGACTGGTGAGGTGGGGTCTTGGAGGAAGCGGCCATGTAGAGGGTACCGGAGAAAAGCTGAGTTTTGCGTCTCAGGCCGCCAGATAGTACAGGAGCCCGGGGCAGCCTAACCAGCATGTCCTGGCTGCTCTATCAGCTGGTGTATAATCCCGCCTGCCTTGTAGTTCCAGGTGGTGCCTGGATGGGGTCCTGCATTGCAGAGTGGGGGCTCTCCTAAGGCCACTGCTGGTTGCTGAATCTGGGGCTAGCCCCGCCAAACTGGTCCTCTGAAAATCAAAAAAGGATTCTCCCCTCCTTTCAAAAAAAACCAAAATATAAATGCACAAAAATAAGGAAAAAGATAAAAACGCATACTTTAAAATCCCCAACCCAACACATGGTGGTCAGCCCACCAACTCTCAAACTTGCTCCGAATCCTTTCCAAAATTTATTGTTCTGCATGCAACTGATAACAGAAAACTTTCTAATGTTTCACCTTTTCTAGTCTCTAAAGCTGTACAAGGTTCAGCTGGATCTGTGAAATCTATTAAAAAATTACCATCCGGAGATTTACTGATAGAAACAGCGACACAAGCACAATCAATTAATCTCCTACAATGTACAAATCTTTCAAACATCCCTATTACCGCTACTCCTCACAAAACACTCAATTCATCCAAAGGAGTGATTTACTGCCCTGATCTAATTCCATTACCCGATTCTGAAATTGAAGAAGAGCTAGCTTCTCAAGGAGTGGAGGCTGTAAAAAGAATAACTTCCATAAAAGACGGTAAAACTATAACTTCTCCATTATTTATACTCACATTTTCTAAACATACATTACCAGAAAATATTCTAATTGGTTACTTAAACATTAAAATAAGACCTTACATCCCTAACCCTCTCAGATGTTTTCGCTGTCAAAGTTACGGTCATGGAACAGCTTCTTGTCGCGGCGTTGCTACCTGCAATAAATGCAGTAGTACGGAACACGCCAGCGAAGCATGTACGACAGAACGCAGAAAGTGTGCAAACTGCAAGGGGGAACACGCTGCTTATTCCAAAATCTGTCCAAAATGGCAGCAAGAAAAAGAAATTCAAAGAATTAAAGTACTTGAAAACATCTCGTATTCTGAAGCAAAGAAACGGTGGTCAACATCTTACCACCTCGAGCCTCCACTTCTTATGCTAATGCAGTAATTACCAACACAAAATCAAAAAAGATACTGCAACTCAAACAGACATAGGAACTCAAACAGAAATTAGCCACATAGAAACACCAACAAACATTGCCAATTTAACTTCTGAATCTCATAAAGATTCTCCAATCGCTCAAAAGCCCATTACAAATAACTTAATTGACCAAGAAACAATTCTATCTCCCCCTGAAACATCTTCCACGGACCTAGAGTCCTTAAACCAAACCAAACACTTACTCACTCCTGACACATCGCACCTCTCAGTGCCATCAGATGCTGAAGCTTTGATGGAAATAGACAAAAGTTCTATCAAACGGCCAGCTACTGACATTGTCCAGGAAGCTGCCAAAATACTAAAGCCATCAATTCGAATAGAATCTGGTGGAATTCAAGCCACCAAAGAAGTAGAAGACGTTAAGCTTCTCAGTAAAAGGAAAATCGAGACGAAGCTTTTCGCCAATAAAATACGACTCCGAAAAGCCTAAAGGCTCTCCTTAGCCGAAGTATTAATAAAATAATTCAGTGGAATTGTCGTGGTCTCTGGAAAAACATAGAAGATTTAAAATCGCTTATGAATGAGCATTTACCTGTGTGCGTAGCTCTGCAAGAGACGCTTTTAAAACAATCATGCACATCCAACATACGAGGATATTCCATTCTTCGGAAGGACTGCAATACGGGTGAAAGAGCTTGTGGTGGCGTGGCTCTGCTCATCAACCACTCGACACCCTTCTCTCCCGTCCTAATTCGCACGTCACTTCAAGCTGTTGCAGTGCAGGTTTCTATCTTCTCTACAGTTACTATCTGTAATGTATACCTACCACCCAACGTACCCTTGAATTTTAGAGAACTCCAAGAACTTATAGATCAACTCCCATCACCATTCATTCTTTTGGGTGACTTCAATGCTCATCATATGCTATGGGGCTGCCAAGATGTGAATTCTAGAGGAAAAGTCGTCGAAAAGTTTACAGAACTTGACCTCACCTTGTTAAACGACGGCTCTAACACCTATTTTCATTCTCCAACTCAATCATTTAGCGCCATTGATTTGTCCATATGCTCTCCATCATTGCTATTAAATCTGACATGGAGTGTTCTTGATAACCCATTAGGTAGCGATCACTTCCCAGTGGTAATATCTTACGCTACACCAATTGCGTGTGCGTCTATTCGCCAACCGCGGTGGAAATTCGATCAGGCCGACTGGGAAACTTTACAGGACCCAAGCAGATATAACAGAAGACATGGTAAGCTCTGGCTCAATAGATGAAGCGGTATGTTTAGTAACATCTTGCATCCTATCTGCAGCTCGTAATGCAATTCCACAACCATCCTCTAGACTCCCCCCGTTTTCCCAAACCTTGGTGGAACGAAGAATGCCAAATGGCAAAAAAGGATCAAAACAAGGCTTGGAATCGGTTTCGACGTTACCCTACCCCAGACAACATGATTGCTTTTAATAAAGCTCGAGCACGTGCCAGGAAAATCCACCGGCAACATAAAAGGGAAACGTGGATAAAATATGTAAGTAACATCACATGTTCAACTTCAAGTAAAGAGGTTTGGAACAAAATCCGTAAGCTCAGTGGAAAGTACAGTGCTAGCCCAGTCTCCATGCTTGTAAGCAATGGGGTCTCTGTCAATACCATCCCTGACATTGCCAACACTCTTGCCGAGACATTTGCTAAAACGTCTAGTTGCGACAACTATACCCCTGCATTTCAAGCGCTAAAGCGTCGAGAGGAGAGGGTGAAGTTGAATTTTTCCTCTTCAAACGAGGAAGGCTACAACTCCCCACTAACCCTCCGCGAACTTCGCGCCGCCCTGCATCGTTCGGGTAACACAGCAGCAGGTCCAGACGGGCTACACTATATTATGTTACGGCATCTGTCCGAAAGTTCTATCCTCTCCCTTCTCTCATTGTTTAATCGCATCTGGGAAACCCACGTGTTTCCCACACAGTGGTGTCATGCCCACGTTTTACCGTTTCCAAAGCCTGGCAAAGATCCAACATCAGCAATTAATTACCGCCCTATTGCCCTCACAAGTTGCTTAAGCAAGCTGATGGAGCGCATGGTTAGTGCGAGGTTGATGTTCCACCTTGAGTCACATAATCTCCTTTCACCACTTCAAAGTGGATTTCGGAAATCAAGATCGACCACAGACAATCTCCTTCGGCTAGAGACTTCCATCAGAGAGGCTTTTGTCAAGAAACAGTATAACATCTCTGTTTTCTTTGACATTAAAAAAAGCCTATGACATGTCTTGGAGGTACGGCATACTTAGAGATCTCTATGCAATGGACATAAGAGGAAATTTGCCAGTTTTTATCAAATTTTTTAAACCATCGTTCATTCCAGGTACGCCTGCTTTCATTTTATTCAAATATTTTTATCCAAGAACAAGGTGTCCCACAAGGGTCTGTTTTAAGCGTACTTTTATTTATTAAAATTAATAGCATAACCCATCATATAAATCAGGGGATTCAGTGTTCTCTATATGTGGACGATGTACAAATATCGTACTCGTCTAAATTCCTCAATGTTGCACAACGACACATTCAGACCACTATCAACAATTTCACTAAATGGGCTGAACAGAACGGTTTTGATTTTTCTACAGAAAACGGTTAGTGTGGTATTCACTGAAAGCGTGGGGTTTTTCCAAACCCTGAGCTTTTATTGGTAGAAGCATCATTCAAGTTGTTAATGAGGTCAAATTTCTAGGTCTTATATTTGACCAATCTCTCAGATTCCATCGTCATTTAAAAGATCTCAAAATCAGAAGTGCCAATGCCCTAAACATCCTCAAAGTATTAGCAAATACTCACTGGGGAGCCGACCGAACATCCTTGCTTCGCCTCTACAGAGCTCTGATTAGATCAAAACTGGACTATGGATCTGTGGTCTACAGTTCTGCGTGCAAATCTCTTTTTTTTGAAGATCTTGATCCAGTGCATCATCAAGCCCTGAGACTTTGTCTGGGGGCCTTCCGTACATCACCGGTAGAGTCCCTTTATGCTGAAGCCTACGAACCCCATTAGATTTGCGGAGGAAGTATTTGTGTTTGAACTATTTTATGAAAATCCAATCAATGAAAACAAATACTGCATACTCATATTTATTCAATTTTAGCCTTTATGATTTTAACAGTCATCGTTCATCCCTCACTTACTCGCAACCCTTTCACTTTAGAATTAGAGACCTAATTAATGACTTAAATCTGAACATTGGAAGAATAGCTCTGTGTAAGATTTCTGAGGTGCCCCCTTGGAAAGTGATTTATCCTAAGGTAGATTTCACCCTGTCATACTACTCAAAAGCATGCACTCCTGAGAGTACATACAGAACACTGTACTTGGAACACAGAGAGCTTTTTCCGACTATGAACCTATCTTCACGGATGGCTCAAAGTCTGAATCTCATGTTGGTTCGGCAGTAGTTTCTCTGAGCACTGTAATTACAGACGCTCTACCAATTTCAGCATCCATTTACACTGCTGAACTCCATGCGCTAAGAATCGCTCTAGAACATATTTCACTATCATGCGGTAAAAAAGTTCATTATTTACACAGACTCCCTGTCAGCCCTTCAAAGCATTGTCTCTTTACATTCATCGTCTCATCCCATCCTTGTGGACATCACATATGCTTTAGCTAATCATCTTAAGAAGAAAGATATCAGATTTTGTTGGATCCCAGGACATGCCGGAATAACTGGAAATGAACTGGCAGACACAGCTGCACGATCAGCAACAGGCTCTTCAGAAAGGTTCCCTATTCCACACTCTGACCTGAAAGCTTGCTTCAGGCTGAAACTGCAAAGTGTATGGCAATCAAACTGGGACCAACAAACTGAAAATAAGTTGCATAGCATCATGCCCATTCTCGCTCCAACTGCGCCATCACTAAGCAATCGCCGTGAGCAGGTGATATGGACTAGGCTGCGCCTAGGACACACCCGCCTAACGCATAGGCATCTCCTGTTGGGTGAACCACCACCCTATTGCGAGAAATGTAATGTCTCACTATCGGTAAAACACATACTCTGTGATTGTCCGCATTCAAATCATCTTAGACATCAGCTTTTTAACTCTGTTGATTTTACTATATCCAGTATTTTAAACAATAGCATCAATTCCTCACTTGTATTTAAATTCATAAGCATCAAGGGTTTTATTAATCATATCTAATTTTAATCTATAGATTTTACGAAAGGCATATAGATTATGCCCGACTAAGGCTTTATGGCCTGCAAATATTATATAACTGTTCTTATTGTCTCTCTTGGCGCAGTATGATCTAAATTGGTCCTTGCGCCATTAAAAATGAACCAAACCAAACCAAACCAAACCAGAAAAAGAATGAATAATTTTCATTTACATATAATAAAGAACGTAATTTTCTGATATTCTTTCTTACTGCAATTCGAAATCAACCCTCTCTAAACTCGCAAATGTAGACACAGAAAAAACTACAATGTGGTTCCTTGGTTGTGATACTACCATTAAGTAAGATTTCTAAAAAATCAGTGCATTTTCGATAGTTTTTACATAAAATCAGATTTTTTTCTCAAAATATTTGTATAACTTTCTCTAAAATAGGGCGATATCATTGCAATGCAATAACAATAGATTATCCACCTAATTGACATGATAGCAAAGTCACGCCGAAAACGAGTAGCGTACCGATATAAAATTAGTTCCAGCCCTCTGTTAGAAAAAGAAAGGTATCTCTCTCTACATAATAATAATAATAATAAATTATATATAATATCGATATATATATAGGGTCTTTTTTAGAGGTATAGAACTTTAAATTGCAATAAAACAACGATGTATTATTCGATTGACATGAATTTTTTTTACTCGAATGGTAATCTTGTGGCATTACATTTTAAATATGATTTCTGGCATAGGACTGCCACGGCTGGCTCGGATGTAGTCCAATCTGGACGTCCAATTTTCGATGACTTTTTCCAACATTTGTGGCCGTATATCGGCAATAACACGGCGAATGTTGTCTTCCAAATGGTCAAGCGTTTGTGGCTTATCCGTATAGACCAATGACTTTACATAGCCCCACAGAAAATAGTCTAGCGGTGTTAAATCACAAGATCTTGGAGGCCAATTCACAGGTCCAAAACGTGAAATTAGGCGGTCACCCAACGTGTCTTTCAATAAATCGATTGTGGCACGAGCTGTGTGACATGTGTCTTGTTGGAACCACATCTCCTGGACATCATGATTGTTCAATTCAGGAATGAAAAAGTTAGTAATCATGGCTCTATACCGATCCCCATTGACTGTAACGTTGTGGCCTTCATCGTTTTTGAAGAAGTACGGACCAATGATTCCACCAGCCCATAAAGCGCACCAAACAGTCAGTTTTTCTGGATGTAACGGTGTTTCGACAGACACTTGTGGATTAGCTTCACTCCAAATGCGGCAGTTTAGTTTGTTTACATAGCCATTCAACCAGAATTGCGCTTCATCGCTAAACGAAATTCGCTTATGAAAATAGGGAACAACGGCAATCTCGTTTTGGGCCCATTCGACGAATCTACGCCTTGCTTGATCATTTAAAATGTAATGCCACAGGAGTATCTTTCGAATAAAAAAAATTCATGTCAATCGCATAATACATCGTTGTTTTATTGAAATTTAAAGTTCTTTACCTCTAAAAAAACACCTTATATTACATACATTCTAGATATCTAGAAAAAGTTCTGCAAAATGAAGTTCCAATTATTAAGGTTCCGAAAAGAGTGTTCCAACATTATTTTCCAACAAAATATACAATTCCAAGGTACGATCTAGTTGAACCCTCTGAATTGGCAACAAAAATTTGGAGCCAATTCTTTTTTATAGGATTTTAGCGCCAAGTTAGAAATTCTTGCACACAATCTGTGTGCTTAAGATTTGCGGCAAGATGATCATTTTGAAAGCGTAGTTTTTCCTTTGGCGTCAATTAGTGAAACGTTTTTGGCTCCAAAAAATCGGGGTTTAACTAGAACTTTTCCCGATTACAAAAAATTATGAAGTGTTGCACCTCTTGAATACTGTCCTACAATTGAATCACAAATTTAATTTTCTTAGGCAAATATTTCTGTAAATAGACATGCATATAAAGAGGAAAAAAATCATACTTTTGGTCCGAAGATGAGTATGACAGTGACAGTGGTGCTGAGCTGGGTGCGTATGAAACCGAAAAGATACTTTATGTCCGGTCCGGCTGTTGGAAGGATGACGAGACTGCGCAATAGAAAGAGGAAATCCTGCTTTTAGACATTAATACTACAATGGTTTAATTGCAAAAAATGTAACTCTTATGTTATTTTAACGATCATTTAAATATTGCGAAGCTTATGAAAAAACATTAGACTTTTACATTTGAATAGCATACACTCAAAATCTTATTGATAAGAAAATATTTTCATTTTTTATAATGTTTGCTTTAAATCTAATTTTTTTGGGGTCATATCTCTCGTGTCAGATAATTAAAAATATTAAAAAATGTTGTAAATGTGTGTGTGTCATCTGATTAAAGTCGTAAAGTTAATAGTCGGATTAACAATTTATACACCCCTCAACCCCGATGACAAGAAAATAATCCATGAACAAATATTTCGAATAGAAAACAAGCTGACGTGATTCTTTTTAATAAAAAAACCCCAATTTAAATAGTTTTAAAGGATGATCTATATATTTTTGAAGCAGAAAATATATAAATGATCTTGAAAAAGTTTGAAAAAAGACTTAAAAGCAAAAAAAAAAAAAAAAACCCTACAAGGAAAAAGAATTTCTGTATTTTCAACAAAGAAAATAATTTTTATATTCAAATTAACGAAAATTTTAAGGATATTTTCTAATTTAAAGTACACAAGTAACTTTAAAGATACAATTTTTTATAACTAGGAATTCTAAACATGCATTATCCCATGCGTCCTTAAATTTAATCACTCATAAAATCTGTTAATTTTGTTTGAGTTTTTTTTGTTTGAAAAAATGCTTTTTGAAGCTATCGAAGAGGTTTCTGTGGACTGGACAATGAGGATTACACTTTTTGCATGAAACGCCCAGAATTATATTGATCTCGGCGAGTTAGGCACCTAATAAAATCAGTTCAAGATCTATGACCACTATATAACCTGCTAAAAGAGAAAATAACTTGAAATGTTCAGAAATACTTCAAAAATAGGGAGAAAAAAATTGAATCGCAAGAGAAAAAGTTCGTTATATAGAAAATGCATTTCGCTATTGGGAGGTTATTTTGCGAAAAAAATCAGGAAACGTTCATGGTTCCAGGAAAAAAGTTCGCTATATAGAAAAATTGGCAATATAGAGGTTCGACTGTATGTATATATACATAGAAACGTAAGTTTATTTCGAAGGATACATAAAAATAAACGTAAATAAGAGAAAAAGAAAATTTAATATTTATGTCCTGACGCTTGGCATCTTTTCTCTGCTACATTATTTCCCATTTCGGGAGGAATTTTAATATTCTGTGTGTTTTTGTGCCGGTTTACTAGACAGGCAGCAAAAATGTTCGTTGTGGACCGCGATTTTGACACCCCTGTGCTACACGAACTCTTTTGCGTACTATTCGATGCAAGCGGATTCGGCAACGCATCGTTTTAAGACAAAGTTGTGTACCCTAGAAATAACCTTTTAACAAGTAATATAAAAATTTGATTTTTAAGACAATTCCTTCTTAGATCAACAAAGAAAAATTTTATTTTAGCTACTTTTTATTAAATAGTTACAATTAATATAAATATGTATATACATATGATAGAATCTCAACATTAAGTGGTAATCAATTTTTATTAATTATCATTAAAGTATCGTATTGTCATCCAAAACAATCGTGTATATATAAAATTTCAGCTTAACTGAATGCTTTAAAACGTGAGAAAAAAACCTTTTCAAGTTTTGACACAAGTCACCAAAAATGATGCCAACGTGGCTGCATTTGTAATTCTTTAAATAATTAGTTTTAATCAATTAATTTTTATTAAATACAATTAAATTACTGTATTGTCATCTAAAACAATCATGTGTATAAAATTTCAGCTCAATGGAGCGCTTTAAATTATATTTTATTAACGATTGAAAATTTCACCAAGATAAATAAATATATACAGAGTGTGAGTTATAATACTAGGAATTAAAAAAAATGGTCGAGACATTTGAGTTAACTGTACTTATTTTAATATTTTTAAGTAATAACACAATATATAATTTAATTTTTAGTTAAATATTATTTATACTGAAAATATTTATTACTACAATCACCAAATGATTTTTTTTTATAATTGAAAATATCTATTTCGTATTAGGGTTCGATTATTCCGTATAGATTTGCATCCCGAACTCCGATTTCATACATAACTTAAATATTTAAGGGGGTGCGAAGTTACTGTAGAAGATAATATAATCAAAATAATGTGCTACTTACTGTATCATGACCATAATGATATTGACGATCGTGATGCTATGAACAGCCCAACTGATGTGCTTTGCTTCATTGAAGACGGATTCGGCATTACGAACGTTGTAGCATACACGAATACCCCACAGAAGAAACAGAAATTCACCTGGGACAAACATTATAAATGACATTTTCTTTTAATTACAATAAAGATATTAAACCAAGAATGAGAAAAATGCTATGCAGTTTAAAAGATATAAGAGAGTACACAAAGCAATTTAAATAGAAATCATATGGTTATTCAAAATTTACATGCAGCGCTGATTCGATAAATAGTTGGATCTGTTACAGAACTATCAATCGGGGGAAGTAAAAGGTATATAAAATGACTATAAAAAACGCTGTTTTTTATTAGTAACTAAAGTTTGTTGATTACATTGTACAAATTAGTATGTTATTATTTCTAAATAATAAATACTTTAAATTTAAAATTTCAGCGAAATCCTTAAAATAGATCATACAATAAAAATGTTATTGTTATATAATACATACTTTATGCCTACTTAGTAAGTAAGGGGTCTAATATTTTGATAAATTTTCCCCCCTTTTTAAATGTCCTTGATCTTATAGCGTCGCCCCCTAATCCTCATGTTACGGCCCGCATATACCGGGTGTTTCTAAAAGAATGTCGGAGTTTTAACCCTTTATAGTATTCATTACATATAACATATTAGTATGACTCATACATCGAATGAAAGAGCAACTGAAACAGTTTTGTTTACTGGCATGTGTGAGCGAAATGCACACACACACATGCTAATTTCCCCCTTTCTTGCTGATCAACGCGGTAGTAGAAAAATAAATGGCGACTAGTATGCAGGAAGCGTTTTGTGTTCTCTAGTTTGCAAAGACATAATCTGCTATTACTGTGCAACGAGCGTTCCGTATTAAGTTCGGTTGTCAACCTTCAAATGATAATAACATTTTCAGGTAGTATCATCAGTTTGAAACAACTGACTGTCTTTGTAAAGGGAAAAGAACGGGATAACCAAAGCTGTAACTGGTTCTGCCTATCTTGATGCTCTACAACTATGGCTATTTCCTCAATTGGAAGAGAGTGAACAAAATAACTTCATTTGGCAGCAAGATGTTGCACCACCTCACTGGCATCTCCCAGTACACGATTGGTTAAATATCACTGTATCCATCCAATTGATTGGCCGCAAAGGGCCTCCCGATAAAGCTTGTATCTCATGGCCTCCTTGCTCACCCGATCTGACGCCACGTGACTTTTATCTATGGGGGTGTTCATAAAGGATTGTGTGTACGTTCCTCCACTACCAGCAGACATTTCAGACTTAAGACACATGATGGAAGCAAATGTTGCAAGAATTTCCTCATACTCACTGAAAAAAGTTTGGGATGAACTCGCATATCGACTTGATTTGTGCCGTGTGACGAATGGGGCTCACATTGAACATTTGTAAACTTGTAGGTAAAACTGTTTCAGTTACTCTTTCATTCATTGTATGAACTATACTTGTAACTTATGTGATGAATACTACTCGCGTTAAAACTCCGATATTATTTTAGAAATACCCGGTATATGTATGTGTGGCTCGGCGGTAAAAAATGTTGAGTACCCTTGATGTGTACAAGCAAGGATTACGAAGAAGTTTTTAAGAGAGGAAAAAAATACGTGCAGAAAACTCCGGGTTCCTTAATAATTTGTTGGGGTGTCAGTCAGTGGCATAACGGAGTATGTGTGTATGTTAACCCCCCTTCAAAGTCAGGTTTTGGGCCTCAAGAGGCACTTGGCGTCAGTCGGGCTTGGGCTGCTCCCTAGAGTCCTGCACCCCCTCTTCCAATGAGAAGGTGTAAGTTAAGCCACAGGTGTCAGTTATGAAGACGTCTCAGATTCGTTTTTGCGAGAATGGTGTAAAGACCACGTCAAAAGTTTATCAAAATTCAATCTTGGAACCAATAGGGAAAATTCTGAAGATAAACCTGTTCAATGGAAACGAATGGACTTTTTAATTGAACTTTGAACTAGCTTATATGGCGAAGCTGATCCAGCATTGTTTGAAAGAGAATGTGCAGGATTTCATAGTACACAATGACTGACCTTCCAGCTGTCGAAATTATAATCCAGTTGACTATAAATTATGGTCACCATATAAGGAGACGAAGATATGTCAAAAACAGCATCCGCATTCGAACAGTCTTAAACATTGTTTTAGAAAAGCAGAGAGATGGAAATTTCCAGGGCGTGCTTCGATAAATGATTTTCGCCAAAGAGGCATCTGAGTAAAGTCAAAAGGTGATCCATTTGAATAAACGGTGCATAGCATTAAAGGCAAATAAAAACTTTAAAACGAGATTTTAGTTTTAAATTTAATTACAAAGTGTTTTTTTCAACTCCTTTATATACTTCTGGTCTTTTCCCACAATCTTGGCGTGGCCGCGGTAGCCGAGTGGTATGGGTATCGGACCGTGGCTTACTTTGTCACGGGTTCGAGCCCAGTACCATTAAAGACCCGCCGTGTAGGGCAGCGATGCACGTTAAATCTGTCGAGAGCTGAAACGTCCTCCCGTTGGTGTGGTGTGGTAGTTAGGAGAGGGGGGTGCCAGCTCATCTGTCGACCACGTCACTTGACCATGGTTCAAAATTACGTGGTCCGTCGCCAAAAACCCTCGTGTTGCTGAACAGTGCGACGTTAATATTAAATCAATCAACCCACCATCTTGGCTGCGTATTTCTTGATATTGTATGGATATATACTGTTTATATATATGGAATTATTGATATCTAAGTCCTAGCATTAAGCATTTGGTTGTATTGAAACACATTCATATAACTTTCACCTCTTGATAAAAAAGCGCAGAACTTCTAAATAATAATTTATAATAGTTTTTAAAACTCAAGTAGAATTATTTTTTTTCGCTCCCGTAATCTCCTCCACTCAACGAAAAAAAAACATATTTGCCAAATTTTAAGTCTAAATCTAATTGTTCAAGAACGGAAAAATGTTCATCAGTAAAACTCCGTCCCCCTCTTTGAGAATCGATTTCCGTAGACCCGTTCACAACGGATTTTGATTCAAGAAAGAAATACGCATACCAAATTTCATTACTGTAGGTTTAGTAGTTCGAAAACGTAATAATTTTTTGAACCAGTACTCCCGAATAACTCCCTCAACATAAATCAATTTTCGTAAAATCTATTCTTGGTGGGGATCTCTACTTGAAAGAAATATGCCTATCAAATTTAAAGTCTGTAGATTTGGAAATTTTTGTAAATATTGTTATGAGAGAGAGAATCACTTTTCCCTTTTATATATATGTAGCGGTGGTATCTACATAAGCCAGTAACAGCCTCCGCAAAGGGTATGTTATTTGGCTATGAATCCATAGGTCTCGGGTTCTATCCACTTCATTGGTGATCATGGCTGAAATCAGTAAAAAGCGCAACCTTCAGATGTGTCATGGCGCCCTCTACCCTCAAGAAGAGCAACCAAAGGTCGTCAGACTCACTTGAAGCAGCAACCAAATTTGTCACACTCACTTAACACCACACCTTCAATTAACAGCAACAGTTCACACGTTCGCCGTAACAAATATATCGTTCTTTCGCCTATCCATCGACTCACTGGTGGGGGAGTACTGTAGAGGTGTATCTATAGAATCCAATAACAGCCTCCGGACAGGGGTGATCACTTTTGTCAAGTCGTATGTTATTTGGCTATGATTATATATAGCTTATAACTTGTAATTATACTTATAGTATACTATATATAATTATACTGTCGTGTTTTCATATATTTATAGATTGTATCAGAACTTATTGTACGATTAACTGCATAATAAAAGTAACACATAAAAGATTCTAAAAATTAATGAATTAAAGATTAAAAAAAACCAATGCTTTTAAGTTTTTTTTTTATTTCGAATCTTTTAAAAACATATTTTTACCTATCAAACATATTCACGATTAAAAGAATATTTAGCATCAATAAATGGGGGACGGGATTCTGGAAATTTACTCCCGATTTTTGAACCAATGCTAAAAAGAACGAATCCAAATAAATGATTCAACTAATACACATAAAAAGATTATGTTAAAGGAAACCAGTTTATATAAATATTTCCGAAAAAGGCATACGTTTATGACATCCTACTTAAAAGTGAAATATGCAGCTAAGGAAAAAAAAATCTTTTATGCTGGTACTTATAAAAACATCAATACATCATTTTTACGTCCCTAAGGAAATAAAAGCAGCTGCAAACTGTACGAAAGTGTTACTGAAAACTCATTTCATAATATACTTAATGGAGAGCTGGTATTGATCAGCGGACTTTCTAGCTGTAATGGACTTTTTTCACGTCATTTAGCATTGAGACGCTAATAACGACTGTTTAGAAATGTTTTTCGGTTCATGTCGGAAAAAACACGTAAAAAAGTAATAAAAGTTAGAACGAGGTCCATTTCCGCACTGTTTAAAAACAATAGGGTATAGTTTCTAGGTAAATGGGCTTATAATTTAACTTTACTCTATATGACCTTTAAAGAGGTCTTCGATCTGTTTTTATCGCGAATTTTTTATCCTGAAAGCAAACATTCGAATATAGTACCGAGGTAAAAAAAGGTACTTTCTCCCAAATTGATGCGGTAGTTACATCGCTTACTTCAAGTTTAAACATAAGCTTAGTTTTTTTTTGTAAAATAGAAAGGTTTAAATGGAGAACTTTATCATTAATAGTTTTAATTATTAAATGCGTAGCAAAGTTTGAATGTTATACCGTATTTATTCGAATCTAAGCCGCACCCCAAATTCTCAACAAGTTTTGGTAGGAAATGGAAAATAGTGTAAAATGGTTTATCGCGCGCGCGATATGCGATTCTCTACGAAGATAAAACAAATTTCAAATAAGAATTAATAAGAAGTGAATAATTAATTATTTTACCAGTATAATAAACTTTTAAATACATACATGAGCCTGTAATTGATCTAATTGCCCCATCCATTGAATATTTCCCCCTTCGATTCCAAGCCGCCCCCGATTTTCAGTAGTTAACATTGGAAAAAAATGTACAACTTACATTCGAGTACATACGGTAATTTAAATGCCGGAAGATAATACTGTCAAAAATGTACTGCAGCTCACACAAAGTCACTGGTATTTGAAACGAGGAAGAGACCAAGGACGAGATGGGCAGACTCAGTGGGATCAGACTTTGGGATTATAAACGAGAAAACTTGGAGAACAAAATTAAGCAATAGGTCAGTATGGAGGAATTTTCAAAGGAAGGCAATGGCCCACGTACCTTGCCAGATATAATGATGATGAAGTTTGAATCTGTTTTCGAGTGAGAGTTATATTCACTGGCGTAGCTAGTACTGAGTGGGCCCTGTATCTAAATTTCTTGTGGGGGCTCTTTTGGAGGGCCACTTAAACTTTAGTATTGTTTTGCTTACACATGTTGGGGCCCCCCCTCTTTTGCTTGGGGGCCCGTATCATTGATACGGCGGTAGCTATGACATTGGTTATATTGGCGGCCACTGCAATGCACAGCACGAGGGCTGTTGACAACGAATCTCATAATTTTGAACCATGGTCAAATGGCGAGTAAGACACCTGAGCTCATAGTTCCCCCTCTCTCTTAACACCAACGAGAGAACGTTTAAGCGTCAAGAGATTTAAATGTGCAGCGGTGGGTGTTCAGCTGCACCAGGCTCGAACTCATGACACTCCAGCTACGAGTCCGTGACCTTGACCACTAGGCTATTGCGGCCACAATCTGTTTTCAAGATGGAGATAATTATTATTGTTAGTTTGGCTTGAGTGTTAACGTAGTTTTAGAAAAATATTAGAGCTTTTGAGGATGGAAATCGTTTATCTAAACCATGGTTGTAAGACAAAAACGACATTTGAGCAGGGGTTTTACTCTCCTAACTTCGACACCACGTGGAAAGACTTGGAGGGGTAGATTCTTTTAATTTGTAGTAACCTTCATTATTCCTCATAGGTTCTGGATTCAAATGTGTTTGTATGGAAATCAGTAAAGGAAGGAGCATGGGAAAAAAGGGTTACGGAGACGTTTCTGAAAAAAAAAATCACGTTTTTGAAACATTAAATCAAGAGTTGAAATTAGGTTAGCACACATTTCTTTTTTGAGTAGAAATCTCCTTAGAAAGGATTTTGCCGAAATCAACTTGTAAGGACGTTACAAATAAAAAAAATTCTCTGTTAGAACTATCTTAGACCTCCAGACAGGGGCGTAGCTACCATCGTATCAGCCGTATGAATGATACGGGGCCCTCAAGCTACAGGGCCCCCAAAATGTGCTACTACAGTACCACTAATAGGGATTTTATTTCTAAAAAAGGGCACCAGAGAAGTTTTCATACGAGGTCTACTCAGAATCAGCTACGCCAGTGCCTACAGACTTGGAATTTTAATGAGAAGAGATCCACTAAAAATGTGTTTTACGGATATCTCTCTCAACTCTGAGGGGAGGGCGTTACGGGGGCGTGTAAGATAACTCTACTTCCATTTCAGAAATTCTTGTCTTTTTAAATCAAGACACAAGGACTATAAAAATGTTTTTCCCATTGAATCAAAAGCATAATATTGAGACTTTGTAATCAATAATTTAAAAATAGCATATAGTCATACCACATCAGGAAATACCCAATGAAATGGGTAGGTAATGGCTAGTTATTAAATAAATTAACACAAAAATAAGATAATTGTATATTGTTCAAGGCATGAGTTTTAGATTTTAACACGCAAGATAAACCAATATGAAGATTAGGGAGCCTGGTTAAAAGCCAAATCGAAGAGAAAGAGAGAGTTCACACACCTCTAAAATATTCCTAGGAAAGAGTAAAAAATAGTTTTATAAGCCGAAAATATAGTTCCAGATACGAATGAGTTATATGCTTATGAAAATAAAACTTCTATTTTATAAGTAGTCTTTAATGCTATGAATTACACAAAGAGTCTTAAGCTAAATTTTATACCATTGTTATTAAATATCCTTTTTCAGGTATTTGCGTAATAACTCCACACTAGTGATTTATCGCCCAAAATTAAGCGCATGTCAGAGATTTTACAAGTTATAGAAATCTATTTGATAGCATCTTTAGGACAACTAATTACTGACATTTTGCATGGGAAGTAAAAAATTGTTGATCTGTGTCAAAAATCGCTAATAACATTGGTGATGACATTAAGAGCCTTAATTTTTTTAAAAAGTTATAGGAAATGATTTAGATATAATTTCTAGACTCGTTATATTTTCTTTATGCATGTGGATTCTTTGTAATAATACGAACAATTGTTTGTACCTTTTTAAATTTTTATTATGCTGTAGGAAATTATAATTTTAGAATAATTTGCTTAGCAGGAAAATCCCTAACAGAATAACAATAGACCATTTAATTTTAAGGTAATTGGTAGATGTATAAATAACATTATGTTCAGCAAATTAATTTATGTAGACAAAAGCGCCAACGGATAATCTCTATGGTAAAAATTGAAAATCTGTTGATCCATGGAGGAAGGGTGGGGTGGGGGGGCAGGGTTAGCCCCAAACTATACCTTGTAAACGCTACCGTATATGTGTATTGATAATAACGTAGCTGCCTATCCGGTATAGGGGTTAGGTATGCTGACTGCTGTGATGTAAGGCCTGGGTTCGAATTCCAGAGAAGGCAGGGGGACTCTAAATATTAGCTGAGCCGCAAGTTCTGTCATGAGGTTGGGGGAAGAGGAAGAGAGTTGGAAAGCCCTTGACCACCCCCAGGGGGTTCTTCCTCAAAATAGGGGTGGAACCGAGGCAAAATGTACTGTCGCCTGCATGGTGCTCAAAGATACGGCTAATAACAAGCGTAAAAATAGCCCCTTGCCACGATGAATTTCGTGGGCCTCGAATTGACACTGTCGATCAGGTGGCAAAAGCAACAATAATATCGTATGTACATTAGATAGTTTGAATTACTATTTATTATGCATAACTAACAGAACAAGTGATAATTCATAATAATATTAGAATATATAATTTAAATTAGGCACTTTTTTGAATTTTAATATCAATATTGTTGTTCAGTATTGTTGTATATTTAAAATGTATGATACTTCCAAATATTTTTTGCTTCCTTCTATATATCTTGTACGTTTGATATACTATAGTTTACTTAAATACAATAATAATTAATTAAATAAAACATTGTTTTATTGATTGAGAAGCTGTGGGTTTTAATATTATTAAATGACTTTTGTATAAATTTTACTAGAGAAGAAAAGTTTCATTTTAAAGTTATTTGCCTTAAATAAGAGGAGAAATACACACAATACATAATGGCAAACAAAGTTATATTACCTACAAGCTTTAAACTAGTGAAAATGTTGCCATAGAATTAAGATATCTTTTTGATTAAGAGGTCTGCACACATGATTGTTTTCGAAAACTCCATTCAAAGTTATATACGTAAGTATTTGTTTAGAAGCACAATAATAAATATTTTTGAAAATTACTATTACTTTAAAAAAAAGTAGTAGCTTTGTCAATAAATAAGTAATGTATGAAAAGTAATCAACAGTTTTTCAAATTTTTTAAAAATATAGTTTAAAAAGGCATTTGATAATATTGAAAAAAATCCAGTTTAAGTCTCACAAAATAGAGATCTGTCATAATTTAAATTGATTCTCGTACGGATAAAAAATCAAAGAAAGGTTCCAATACAAGAGGCTACACAATTCTTCACTTTCAACATTTTATTTGTATCCGATAGTATTTTGTTGCACATTCTCCAAAAAAAAATAAATAAACAATTTTATTTAAAATTTTTATTCTAATGCTTTTCATTGTAAAGTATTTTAAAGCTTTATCCAAAACCTTTAAGCTTCCTAAAAAATCTAAATCCTATAAAAACTTTAAAAAGTTTCTTTAAATCTCACTGTTGGCAGCATCTCTGAGAGCTTTATAAAACCAATTCCCTATCCGTCAAGTTAAAATTATAGTTTAGAAATCCTTACTCTTCAAGGATTTCCTTATAAATCCCTCCATTAAGTAAAGTAAAACAAAAATATCTCTGAAAGAATTAGTGCTATGAGAGGGTTTTGAACGCATATATCTAGGTATTGTAGAATCTTTGCGATTCCAAACATTTGTCTCAATGGATAAATAGTATTAGACATATGAATATCAAAAGAATGTGTTAAAATAGAAAATGAAAAGTGTACTTGAGTAAAAGAGAAATTCATTTTATTCATGTAAAATACATTAAAGAAGCATTTCGCTTTTTATTCTCATAAATAACTGTTGCTACTCAATTTTTGAAGGGGAAAAAACAAAAACAAAGTTGGTATTTGACTAGATTCAGAATTTTAATCCCCCCACCCCTAATGTTCAACTTTACTTCAATAGTAATAAATTCGCCCAGTGGTGCAGTGGTAGCGTATCGCGTTTCCACACCACTGGTCTGGGGCTTAAATCCCGGGCTGGCCAAGATCGACTCGGTCTTTCATCCTTTCAGCGGATCCATAAATGAGTACCAAGTTTGCTTGGGAACTAAACACTGGGGATTTCGGATCAGATTGACCATCTGACAGGAACATCTGTTCATGCACCTCAGCGCCGAAGGTTACAGATACTGAGATGGGCACAGTAGGCCTATGCCCTCATGGGCTGTTGCGCCACTGAGTTTACTTTAGTAACACACAAATTCAGATGTAAATAATATATATTTCTAACAATTGTTAAAAAATTGATACTTAAAAAATATTTTGAAAGTGTTTTATTTTAAATAATATTTTATACTCTCCTTCCTCAAATTTTCTGCTACATTTTTTTAAATGTATTTCTAGTGAATGGACTAAAGCTTTTTAAATTGTACCTAATGAATCAAAGTTTAAAACAAAATCGAAGCTTCATATTTGGAATTTTTGATAACTTTTCAATGGCTTTTGAAGAAAAATCTAACTATAATTACATTAAGAACTATCCAATTTCACAACTTTTAGTCTGTTCACTAAATAATACAATAAAAACCATCTGTTAGAAATCTCCTTCAAGCATCTGTCGGTTTCTTGATATCCGCGGTAGTAGTGGGGTGATGGTCAGGAAGTCGTGGTCGGCGTTGTAGTGTCGCGGTTTTGAAACATAGTGAAACAGGAATCGTCGTATAGAAAGGCTAAATCTGTAGAGGTTAAAAGTCCCCCTGTTAGCGTGGTGGGAGAGTTTGGAGAGGGGAACCAGCTCAGGTGTTGTCCTCCAAACTTGGCCATGGTTTGAAATTACAAGGTCCGTCACCAATAGCTTTTGCATTGCTTCAGATTGCGACGTAAGTTGAATTTTAATGGGCTCAAATCACGACGATCACATGAGAAAGACAAACGCGTGTTCTTTACCGAATTCAAAACAGAACAACAAGTATAATTAGTTGGATGTCTATTTGTAAAACTTGAATAAAATTTCAAATTTCATAATTGGGTAATTATGTTCAAATGTTATGAAAAAAGATTTTAAAATTTTTAAAAAATATCTAATTTAATGTATATATTTTAATAAAATTCATTTTGTTTACCTTTGTGTTTTATTGTTGTTGACAAATTTGTGCTTCAGAAAAGATCAGAAAGTTGGTAACAACGAAGTGCATGAACTGATTAGAAGGAAACACATGATTGCTTTTATCGTGTGATTATGACGTCTCGTGAGTTTTTGAACTGATTGGTTAAAAACACGTGGTTATCATCATCATGTGGCTATGACGTCATAGGAATTGAGCCCATTGGTTTCTTGAGTGAGTTTATTGTTAATTAACATCGAACTTGGGTCTATTGGTGACAAATCTCATGATTTTAAATTGCGGCCAAGTAACGACAGCAACCTAAAGACTCGTCGTGTACATAAATGTGGGTAGTTTCGCTTCATAATGGAACTAACTATACCACAAAGTCTTTTCCCATTGTGTGGTGAGAAAGGCTGATTAGTGATTCCAAGGTCACTGGTACCGTTCGTCGTCTGCATGCGAGTGTTGTTCTGAGTGTCGAGTTTCCGCAATAGTAGTCTTCGTATTGCCACGTTTGATGTTAATCCAAAATTTGCATTAAAAAACTTATTTTTTGTAACTTTATCAGTTGAGTCTAATGTACGCCAAGAGATAGAAGTAAGGACTTTGTCTTTTATTCCCTTTATATAAATTTTTGAAATTAATTTCGAGAGCCTTTCATTATTTTAGGAGAGTAACAGTCACTGCGTGTGTGTGTGTGTGGCGTTGCTACTGCCGTATCAGCGGTATCAATTATACGAGTCCTCCAAGCTCTGGGGGGCCCCAAAATGCGCATAAAAAATCGCAAAATGTTAAGGGGGCACTAGCAAGGACTTCCAAGGAACTTTGATACAGGGCTCACTCAAGATTAGCTATGCCACTGGTAACAGGGCCCATATTTTCACAGCTTGGTTTATTCAATGTTAAGATTTCATTTGTGTGAATGTTGTAGTTATACTTATCAGTTTCAGAAAGCCTTTGAAAAGTTGAAAAATGAAGACTTAACACATACAGCTTATATAATTATATTAATCGATGATATGAATATGTTTTGCATCTTAATAATAAAATTAAGAATATTAATCAAAAATCTATTTTGATGCATTAAACAGAGTAGCTAGTATGGTTGATAGAAAATTTTGACTAATAATCTTTAGAAGGAAAATAAGAAATAAACCCTTATTTAGTTATTAAATTTCTTTCTGTTTTAAAAAATAACGAAAATATTAAACCAAGATAGAAGTAGTAAATGTTTTTGAATTATATACCAATTTTTAATAATAATGTTGTAACAAATCGTTTTAATTAATAATTAAACCAATAGATGGCGCTGCTAGCCATACTGGTAAAAACAGTTAGTGCCAGCCAGTTGGTCTTTGAACTCAAGCAATCAAGACGTTGAAAATGGCATGTGCCTTCCTGATTATTTCCGTCTAATCTTTTCTGTTCTGTAATATATTATACAGTCTTTCAACTTTGTATATCAACTATTTTTAACCATAATAAAACTCTTATTTTTCCACCTTTTCATTTTCTTGCGTCTTACATTATGCATATTTTCTAAATATTTTTTCGGTTATGCGTTGCCTTAAATATTCAGGAAAATGTCGGTCAAAATTGATTTAGTTATCACATTTGTGTAGTTCTTTATATGATGATCGTTTTACAGTGGATTTACAGTATCTTGTTTTTCTCTTGCATGTACTGAGAAAAAAAGAGAGGCTTTAAATATTTCAAATCATTATTTTTAATTAGTTCAATGGATAGCCAGACTCGTCAAAATAATTTTGAGATTATAGAAAATAGAATACAAAATAAAGATGATGGTATAGTGCTACCTGACAAACCATCATGGTTTTGAATCTCAATCAAATGATGAATTCTTTGAGCTGGTTAATCGCTTATCAAATTTTATACTATATCACGAAAAGCTTAGGATGATTCGTAAGGTCCCAATTAACACGCTTGATTTTTATTGGTTTGATTTTGATTACGTTGTACTGTGAAGCAACACGAGGGTTACTAGTGATGGACTTCGTAATTTTAAACCATGATCGAGTGACGAGGACGATATATGAGTTCTCCTGTCCTAAATTCTACACCATGTTAATGGTAGACTTCAGGATCGACAGATTTAACGTGTATCAGCCCCTTTATATAGTGAGCTTTCAGTGGAGCTAGGTTTCGAAACTATAATTCTTATTGGAATTGAAACTTAAACCCATGCTTTACTGAATGCATATGTGGTGGCGGCCTTTATTGCCATGCCACAACATAGACTGAACCTTTCCGCGTATATCTAATACTGTGCACAGTATTGTCGGAGCTATACAGTCTAGAGATGCTCGAAGTAGACGACTCCACGGAACAAAAAAGGACAAAGAATCATTGTGTCTATTAAGAACTATTTCGAGACGATTATGAACGACGTAACTTTAAGCGACGATCCCATCTGAATGACGATATATAACTTGTAAATAATAATGAGAAATAAATTTCCAAGTTAACTGAAAATTAAATATCATTATCACAAAGGTCATCACTGCCACGTATATTTCACAGAGAGAGAACTGTTACTAAACCCACAAAAAGAAATGCTTAAAAGCGTTACGTGTTTGTCCCTTTCGTAAATGTAACGTTATGCAAAGATTTTTAAATGAATAAATAAAAATGAAAGTAATGCCGATTCGCGCGCGCGATTCGATAATCAGCCTGGCGAATGTTTTTTTTTATCTAAAACAGCTAAAAATAAATAATTTATGTACAAGAAAAAAAGTACATATTTCATAATTTCTTAATTCTAAGACCGAGACATCTCGCAAGTGTTGTAAGCTATGTATCTCACCAATTGCCAAACTGTGGTCCCACCAATTATAGTCGCATTGCTTGAACTTGAGCTTGTCCCAGTCCTCGATGTATACGGCCTCCGGTGGGGAAGAGATGGTCCAGGTCCCCAAATAGATTGCCATTACTAGAAGGATGGGGAAAAGCCACTGCAGCAGTTGTTTATCAGTCAGCTTCAGTTTGTGGGCAGATTTCACACGGTAAGTCAGAGATACTCTGCCAAGAAATTGAAATTAAACATATATAATACATGCACATACATAGAACTGGAGTATAATACGTATTTGCATCTTTGTTAATGGAGGTTTTACAAGAATAATACTTCTTATTGCTATTAACCCGCACATTGACTTTTTATGAAAACAAACAAACGCGTACAGGATGTATCTGAATTCATCAATATTTGATGGAGAGGTATTACACCATTTCAAAAAAGAAAGCGTGGATGCAGAAGTCTTGTAGTATGCCAACATGAGCCTTGTTAAATAATGGAAAGACAATTTAACAAAAAAAAGTTAAGGAATTCCCCTTCATTTTTTGTGGCTTGTATGTATAGATTTACAAGAAGTATTAAAACTTCCACCCATTTACTGGAGCATATTCCTCACAATGACGTTGCATGGAAGCCGGACTTTCTGAATTATGCTGGATTCTTATTATTTTGTGAATGTATGGAGCTTCAATCAATATACGTGCTACACACACACAAGATCCATAGCACTGATAATATGAATGTCGTACACCATGTTTTTCCTCGCACCTCATGCAAGGAAGTCGATAGGAGATGTATGGTGCCCATGATTTCCAAAATGTGCACTGCCTTAATCAATACATTCAGCTCCAAAGTTTTGGTTCTGGTTAATCCACAAATGCGAACTAGTGTGTTGAACATACTTTTACAATTAAAGGATACTTCATCGGTGAAAAGAACGTACTTTAAGTATTGGAATCAATGACCATTCTCTGCATGAATCACTGACAAAAAATATCACTCTTGGAATATATAGTCTTCTGTGCTTCCAGTAACTGCATTATTTGCAAATGAAAAAAGACGCGGGCGGATATTAAAAGATGAATACCCCCCGTTACTGTTTAGTGCAAAAAAGAAAAGTCAACTGACTAGCAATACCTAGTATGTTACAATTAAGCAGATCTTTGCTAGACTACTAGACAGCTTCGCGTCGACTAAAACCGTTATGTACAGTTGTCTATACAAACCTGAAAACATTTGATGCTATGGTATGCGGCGGCTCTAATAGTACTCTGAATACATTTGCGTAGCGAAAAGATAACTTTCTCCAGCAGCAATGTAAGTTAGATGCATTTCTGCAAGTTTATTAAACGTATATACTACAAGTTCATTAAACGTATATACTACAAGTTTCTTAAACGTATATAATACAAGTTTATTAAATGTAACCTACGAGAGTGCTGCAGGGTTAGATTAAAGTGAGGCTGATTCACTGCCATTTACTAATTACAACCATATTACGTTTGTTCACACCTTTGCTTCTCAATGGAAGCGGTCTTTTACCAATCCCTGCTTCCCCGGTAAATTCAGGTTCATGCTGAATAACCTGTACCAGTGCCTCTCAAAGTTTCCATATTTGTGACCTTATTTTCAATCATAAATTTCATCACACTCTCACATACAGCAACAGTGTATTGAATGTAATAATAATGTATTTTGAAGCAATACTACAATACGACCCTTAATATAAACCATGCGAATTATCATGGCACATATTAAAGTTTGTATACATTACCCTTCAGTAGTAGAATAAGTTTTATGTTACTTTTTATTAAATATTTTTAAATTAGAGTAGATTACATGATAATTTTTAACCAAGCCAATATTTATTACCTCAAACATTCATAGATCTCGGCTAAATATAGAAAAAAGAACTTAGAGTATATCAATTTCTAATATTAAGTTTTCCTTTGAAAAACTTTGCTCTACAAGACAAGTCTATGGGAGAGACAATAATAATTGTTAAACTTGTTCTTAATTTAGTGTTGATAAATTAACTGTCAAATACTTTGTTTAGTACTGACACATTTATAATCATATTACATCAGTGTAAACGTTTATTTTATTTTTTACTATGTCATAATGTATTTTGCTTTGATTTCTTTTAGGAAATTAATATATTTTTAAAAATAATCTTTTACTTTTTCAACTTTTCGATATGCTCGCGCCCTACACGTAGGCTTGTCACGCCTCCCTAAGGGGGAGCGCTCCACAGTTTGGGAAACGCTGACCTAAACAATTGAATTCAGTCCATTAACGCTTTCTTGAACAATTAAAAGTATAAAAAATTAGGCAGTTAAACTTGTGTGTCACTGATCTATGTAAACCAGATTACTGTTCAAAACTTGCATCTAAGAATAAAATGTTATATCGTGAATCAGTAACGCACTCAGGAATTTTTCAAGGGGGGGGTCCGGGGTCGAAAGTTCACCATTCTTGTATCATGCTCCTTTTGATTTTGTCGATTTTCGGGAACAAAACACAGTAAAAAAACTAATTTTTGAATAAATAATTAGCATTAATTAATAAAATTAATCATTAATAACAAGTAATTAATTACATTTTACGTACTATATACTTAGAATTATAATCAATATCGGAAAAAATTCAAGGGCTTTGGGGGGTCCGGACCCCCAGGAACCCCCCCTTGTGTGCGCCACTGTCGTGAATCATTAATAAATATTTAAAATCTTTAAGCTAAATCACTTCATCATCTACATTGAAATACTGATCGTACTTGAGATTATATGAGGTATAGATCAACATAAGCTTTGTCTCCGCGTTTATAGTTTCTATTTTAATTTAATTAATATTTTAGTATTTGATTCTCTTTGTAAATATTGTCACTGAAAGAGATAAAAATCGAACTTTTCTTTTATTAAGCTAAAAACTAAGGGCATATATTTTATAAAATAGTGATAAAAACGTATAAACGCTATATAAACTTCATTCAATAAAATGAATCCATAAAAGAGAAATGAATATTTACCGCCAAGTCTTGAGGAGGAGAGCACTGTAAGTGAGACAGAAACCCATGTGTCGCGTCCACTTAGTAGCAATACAGCTGTACATGGAGAGAACGGGGAAAATAGCCGCCATCTACATGAATAAAACACATGTATACTTTTTCAGTATTTGGTAAAATATTGCTATACTGAAAGTACTTCCCTCAGAGTAGATATTAAAATTCAGTGTATGTTCTGAACCTAAAAATATTTCTTTATTTGAATAAAACGATTTTAGGAGCAAACTGCCAAACTTTGTATTTTAGTTAAAATTACTACTGTGAGTACTTTTTTTCATTATGACATGTAGATTCCCTTCTAACGGAGAACAATATTAATACACACACTTACAAATCCACAATAACACAGATAAAAAAACACAAATATTAAACACACCGCAATTGAAATCCATCATCACAATTTGACTTAAGGCAAATGAGCATCAGTCTTTGTCAAAGTTTGACTCCACAAAAGTTTGACTGTCAAAGTTTGGCTTTGGTATTTGACTCCACAATGCTGCTTCGCTGCATTGTTGTTATTTTGGCAGGGAAGAATCTTCTTAAGAGCTTCTAAAATTATCTTGTCAAATAATATTCTTGAAACATTCTGGATTTTTTCTGAGGACATCTGTTTTCGTCGCCAAATTTGACGACCAAATGTGTCACTGTCGCCAAAGTCATTTCTATTCAGTAAATATTAGTGGAGGAATTTTTGAATAAGCAGCAAATGATCTTTCCTGCCACAATACCTTTTTAGCAGAAAAAAGAGCAGAATCTGAATTCTCCGTGCAAATATTTTTCACATTAAACTTTTGAAGCTGCAATTACAGTATACTGCTCAATCAGTTAATTGGACAAATACTCGTATGTAGTTCAATGCAGATTGATTGAGGAAACACCCCTACGTTGTATATTTTTAGAATGCAACACATCTAATCAAAGTTTTCTAACTTTAGCCATAACACCCCATTTACGAGATATGAGGGATAAAAAAAAGATTACAAGCCACAGCAATAGAAAATTACATATTGTGGAGAAATTTTGTTTCCTTAGGGTGGAGTGAGTGAGTGACTTTCGGGGTTATTGGCGCAACAGCCAATTATGACCAAACTGCGCAAAACATTCGGTTTTAAGCATTAAAAAAAAGTATAACATCACTAAGAAATTTAATTAAATTTTCGTTAAAAAAGCTAAAATGGAAAATTGTGCATAAAATTTATACCGAACAAATTTAAACTCAATATGTATTAATAAAAAAGTCGTTTTCTATTTCTAGACTGTGTTAAAAGCAGTAATCCCTGTCATTTCTTTTGATACTTGGTTGGTGTTATGATATGCGAGTAACCGCCTTTTATGTTTAAATTGTTTATGTTCATCCTCATCTACACCGTACACAATCATATCCTCGTCTTCTGATGTATGATGAACATAACTTTTATTAGGTGTGTGAGGTGTCATTTTAATTTCAATTTCTGCCTTTTGTTCTTTTGCACGCCTTTTTCTACTTTTTGACTTTTGTTTTAATCGCTTTGGAATTTGAGATTTGTTAAAAGGTTCCTTATTGGATGTAGTAGCTGCAGACTCTGATAAGGAAACTGATGGTTGAACTTCAGTTGACAGGTGGGCGGAGTTCCTTAGGGTGGATACAAATGGCACTAATTCTCATACAACTATTATAGTTTGTAGCTAGGTAGTGAAAGGTTCAGAGGAGGATTGAAATGACAAGACGCATAGGAAATGGGTCTCGTTTGGAAGTGCAAGCAATGATTTGATTTTTATGGGCAAAGAATGTGGCCGCATCTGACATTCACAGTCAAATCGTGGACGTTTAGGTTAAAGAAGCGATGATAGCAGACAACATGTAGCGAAATGGTGTCACTCTTTTTAACCAGGCAGACAGGATGTCGGAAATCACAATATGGCAGGGAACGGCCGGTCAAGTTTTTCAAGACAGAAATCAACTAGGCATGAATTGAAGAAATGATTCAAAATGATCGACGGGTTACTGAGTGAAATCTCGACAGAGGTGAGACTGAGCTCTGTCGAGACGTGCAGCATATCGTTTCTGATGTGCTGCGATACTCCATGAATGAAACCTGATACTCCATGCTGTGAAAACATCCGCCGAGATCTGACTCTATGAACAGGAACCTGATTTCTACCAAGACGAGTTAATCTTTTATCTACCACATTATAATTTACTGCAGTTTTTTTACGCAATATTTTCTTTAATTACTTCATTGAAAATTAAGGAAATATACGTAAACAAAATACTCAGCTCTAACTAATTAAATTTCCCAAAATTAATTAATTAATTAAAGATATTCAAATGTAAAATTAATTATACACACTGTTCACTTAAAATAAATCGCCAAATCGGTTTCTTAGGTCTTCCTTAACAAAAAGACAGTTACCTTTTAACATTAACTATTTTTTCGGAACAAAAATGACAATCTTCGCAAACCGCTGAAAACGCAATTTCTGTTATAAAACTATTCGCCTTCCCCGCTAAAAAACTCATCATAGCACCCATGCTGCCATATATCTTGAAAGAGTGGATTAAAAAGAATATTCCTGCTAAGTATCGTCAGAGTATTCGTAAAAATGGTTATTCTATACAATTTTAAAGTGAGTGTGTTGTTGTTGTTGTAGCTAATACTACCTGTCTGACGTAGGCAGAACGAGGCCCACGAAATTCATCGTGGCAAGGGGCTAGAAGTACGCTTGTCGTTGGCCTAGGCCTTGAGCTCCATACAAGTGACAGTACGATTTAGCTCGGTGAAATTCCCCGAAGAGTCGATAGATGGCGCAACCACCTATCTCCACCTCCACAATTTTGTCAAGTGGCATGTAATTTACGGAGTTCCTGTCCCTAAATGGGGGACGCACCTCCTCATCAGAATTGATAAAATTAGAGCCGAATTAATGGGGTGACATAAAGAATTAATAAAGATTGAAATAATTAAGAAGATGGGCAGAACAAAACTGCTGAAAAACAGTAGCGGACGAAGTCCGCTCACTGATGGAAAAATGCCCTGCTTGCTGCGTTCTGATTGGTCGAGACCGATTAACGCAGAAAGTGGGCGTGGAAAAGGAATGGGTCGATCCGAAAATAAATGACCCGAAACAAGGAGATCTTGGAATTAAAATTAATTTCAAGATGCCATAGAAAAAAGGGGGATAAACAACCACAATTTTGTCATGGAACTGAAATATTCTCCAGTCCCCTGCACTCGTGATACAGCCCACGAGACTTTCGGACTCACTAATTTAACGAGCACGTTCTCCGTGTGCACTCGGAGAGTATTTGGTGGCATCGGGCATTGAACCCAGGCCTTCCGGTCTGGAGTCCGAAGCTCTAACCACTAGGCTACCCACGGCCCAAAGTGAGTGGTACTTATAAGTACCGTCGGTAGATAAAAGGTTGAACAAGTTGGCTCATAGTTCTGTTAAATGCTTAAATAGATTTGGTGATTATTTTGAAATGTGATAGGCACGCATGCTTCTTAATTCCCTTTTGTATTTTCTGTCTATTGTTTATAAATATTTCTTTATTCGACTTGTAACCTTTTATTCTGATCACCCCACGTATATATATATTCAAACAAAGCTTGGATCATAATTTTCTTGTTCAAGCTAATGAAGATAGAGAAAGGTGGCTTAGTGCATGAGTATGTAGTCAACCATAATGTGAGTACAAGATTTTCTTTGTCCTTTCAAGCTTTCATTCCCCGTTAGGCAGCTGATGAGTGAAGAAAAGTGAGAGTCGATAGAATGTAAAAGTTACATAAAGTTTCCAATCCATTTGGTATTTAAACAAAAATAAATGAATTTTGAGTATATTTTGTGCAGGAAAATATTGTTCTTTCCAAACAGAAATATACGACTTTAGGATGTTAATATCAGGGTATTTTAAAAATGCTCCAAATGTCTCATTTATGTTTTTCAGTATTAGTCAAAAATAGCCCTAAGATGGAAAACCTTCTATAGGTTCAGGAAACTGTTGCAACGAAGTTTCGATGTTCCTTGTAGAAAACAAGATTAATTTCTGGAATAGAGGGATATATTTCATACCATTTAAACAGTTTGCAGACTTTAATATCTTAATTCTTTTCTCCACAACTTACTGGATAATATCATTTAATAAATAAACCCTCTTTTTTAATATTTTAATCCGTATGCCTACATAAATTATTTTTACTCGATGTTGAAAGCAATAAAAGTGCAATTTAGCGTTGTTAATTACGGAAACGAGAGAAATTATTTTTGGTTAACGAAGTGGAGGAAGAATTTAATTATAGCAGACATTGTTTTATCATTGTAGCAGAAAATATAAAAGGGATTCTTTGCAGTTTTTTCAGTATTTGTACGAGTATTTCATGTTTAGCATTTTGAATTCTGCTGGAACTTAGTACCTTTTTTTCAAAGACAACAAAAAGCACAATTTTTTATTCTCCTATACATTCGACAAATGGACTCTAAAAGTTTCTATACGTAGAAGAAATACATAAAGTTTTACATAGTTTGTGTCTATTTGTATTGTTTGGAAAAGAAATTTCAGATTGCTGAGCAAAAGTTAAAGTATTCGACTGATAATATTCTGTTATGAAATATTCTGTTTTTCAGTTAACATGATTGTAATGAAATCAAAACCTATTAGTTAAAAAAAACATAACACATCTCCAGAGTATTTATAAAGCAAACTTTTAAATACCCTGTTAGTGGTTAAGAGTTACGATTGTTAATTATTTTGATGATATTGTGAATTTTTAAGAATTACTAACAGCATAACCCCGGTTGTGCACGAGCTTTTCCGAGTGTATAACCTTTTTCCTCATTTCTTCACAAGATAAATTTCCCCTTCTTTCGATATCAGCACTTCCTGGATATATCTTTCACTCCCCCAATAACTGACGGGTTTCGTTTCCTTCTGTTTTATTTTTAGACCGGAGTAGCTGACCAGATGAGGAACTTTATGGCACTTTAAAGAAAGTAAATACGTAGATTGCGACTGTTTGAAGTATTAAATTAATTTGTGGGCTTACTTTTTAAGTTAAAGCTTCCAAATTTTGCACATCAGAAACAAACAACGATAACTTATAAACAAAAAAATGTAAGAAAGAAATTTGGTCCCTTCCTTTAAATTTTAATAGCGTATATGCGTTTTTTCAATTTAACTTTTTTTATTCCAATTAGTTATCATTCTGATTCTATTTTCATGCATTGTTTTCAATGGACGATACATTTCTAAAACAATTGTTACAAAATTAGTATAAAATATTTAAATTTTCTAGAATAATGAATGTCAACGTTAGTCGCACATCGCATTTCTATTGCGCAACCAAAAGTGCATTATACATATGGCAATTGCGCATAATTAATCTTTTCGCATTGTCTACAGTAGAGTTCTTAGGCGAAAATTAGAAATATAATATAATATAATATAATATAATATAATATAATATAATATAATATAATATAATATAATATAATATAATATAATATAATATATAATATATAATATAATATAATATATAATATATAATATAATATTAATATAATACTCTCTAAAGGAATTCAGTATGTAGGATCATTCACCTTAAATAACTACCTTATTTGCGTCTCTGTCAGTAATTTCTTCGCATTATCCGTTAAATGGGATTTGAAGATATTAAACACTTTCGGTTGTTTTCAACAAATATATCTTATTCACAACTTAACACCATGCGTCCCTGCTTCTTGTGCCCGTAAAAGACAACACCTTTCGGGAAACAAGGTATAGGCATCGGTTTTCTTTTAAAAAATGACCAGCGGTTTTAATGTTGTACGAATCTCTTAAGCATAGAAGAGCAGTATGGTGAAGTAAGATATTTCACGACCTGCTGTTTTTTTGTGAACTGTTTTTTGTGCATGTGCCGAAAGATAACAGTGTAGCACATATGCATTTAATATTTCTTCATGAAAACAAGTAATATAAAAAAAAATTTAGTTAATTCCTACTTAGGTCAACAAAGAAAATTTTTATTTTAGTTAATTTTTATGAAATAATTACAATTATTATAAATATGTATACGTAAGAGCCAAAAAAACTGGCACACCTGCCTAATATCGTGTAGGGCCCCACCGAGCACGCAGAAGTGCCATTACACGACGTGACATGGATTCGATTAATGTCTGAAGTAGGGCTGGAGGTAATTGACACACCATGAATCCTGCAGGGCTATCCATAAATCAGTAGGGGGTGGAGATCTCTTCTGAATAGCCTGTTGCAAAGCATCTCAGATATGTTCAATAATGTTCTTTTCTGCAGATTTTGATGCCAGTGGAAGTGTTTAAATTCAGAAGAGTGCTCCTGAAGCCACTTTGTAGCAATTCTGGACGCGTGGGGTGTCGCACTGTACTGCTGAAATTTCCCAAGTCCGTCGGAATAAACAATGGACATGAATGGGTGCAGGTGATCAGACAGGACGCTTACGTACCTGTCACCTGTCAGAGTCGTATCTAGACATATCAAGGGTCCCATATCACACCAACTGCACTCGCCCCTTACCATTCCAGAGCCTCTACCAGCTTGAACAGTCCCTGTTGACTTGTAGGGTCCATGGATTCTTGAGGTTGTATCCATACCCATACACGTCCTTCAGTTCGATTCAATTGGAAACGAGACTCGACAGACCAGACAACCTGTTTCCAGTCATCAACAGTCCAATGTCGGTGTTGACGGGCTTAGTCGAGGCGTAAAGTTTTGTGTCGTGCAGTCAACAAGGGTACACGAGCTGGCCTTCGACTCCGAAAGCCCATATCGATGATGTTTTGTTGCCTCTTGCGGTGACGCTTGATGGTCCAGCATTAAAATTTGCAGCAGTCATGATTGATCCCGTTCTTGCATCATCTTTTTCCGGCCGCAGCGATGTCGTAGATTTGATATTTTACCGGATTCGCGATATTTACGGTATACTCGTAAAAAGGTCGTACGTGAAAATCTAAATTTCATCACTTCGTAGGTGATGTTATATCCCATCTCTTGTGCACCGACTATAACACCACGTTCAAACTCACTTAAAAATCTTGATAACCTGCCATTGTAGCAGCAGTAACCTATCTAACAACTGTGCCAAACACTTGTTGTCTTATATAGACTTTGCCGACCGCACCGCCGTACTTTGATTGGTTCCATATCTCTTTATTTGCATACGCATGCCTGTACCAGTTTTTTTGGCTCTTCAGCGTATTTACATATAAAAGTATCACAATATTAAGTGGAAAAATAGAAAGCGAATTTCCCTGCAATTTTCCATTTTCCTTTTTATATAGGGTGTTGGACTATTATTTTTGTTTGTTACTATTCATTAATTAATCAAATCTAATAATTCCAATAAAATAGATTAGTAAGAAGAAATCCCGTCCTCAAAAATTAGGCCATCCCATGTGGGATTTGAGACCATGACTTTTGGGTTGGAAGTCCAACGCGGTATCTGTTGCGCTACAGGGACACAATGACCGATTTTCCTTTTTATATATGGTGTTTGACTATTATTTTTGTTTGTTACTATTTATTCATTAATTAAATAGAATTCATGAATTAATATTTGAAGAAAACTGTATTAACATCAAGTGTCATCCACTACAGGCTCAAAAAATGTTTTTGAATTTGACTGGATGAATAAAAAATATATTTTATTAACGATTGAAAATTTTATCGAGATATATATATAGGGAGAGAGGGAACTAATAGCAGGAATGGAAAAAATACAGGAACACGTTACACATACCGGATTATATGGTGTAATTATAGTAGATCCCCTACAGGATCGATTGAATCTCTATTTTGTCTACTAAAAAGTGAGCTTTCACATTAGTAAAAAAAAAGAAATTAAAATATGTTATGTACCTCACAGTACATGATGACGCATCCCAAAAGAGTGATGCAGAGAAAGATGGGGCTGGCTACATTGATTACTTTGAGTTTCCTGTATCGATATACGTAGAAGGAAAGCAGTAAGGTCAGGAAGATGCAGATGACGGAGATGGTCAACAAAGAGATCCTAAAACAAAGATACACATTAAATTATTAGCATGTGCTTCAGATGACAGTCATAACTCATCACTTAACATAGCTATTATACATTACGCAGCCACCCATCCGGCATAATGGTTAGGGACACTGACTGCTATACCGAAGGGCCTAGGTTCGAATCCCGGAGATGGGATGGATGTTTGCAAATGTATAGTACATCTGCGGCATGAGGGTACTCTAAATAGCCGTCGAGCCGCAAGTCCTCTCACGAGGTTGGTGGAAAGGGAAGAGAGGTGGGAGGCCCCTGGCCTGCCAGGGTGTCCTCCCTCAAAATTGAGGTGGAACCCAGCTGAAATATACTATCACCTGTATGATGCCAAAGGCTACGGTTAACGACAGGTATACAACCCAGCCATTTGTTATGATGAATTTCGCTGGCATTGACCTGGCATTTGCAGTCAGGTGGTATTAGTAAGAAATACAACACATATTAGGCTGGTGCATATTAAATTTCACTTCCTTTACATGTGAATATTTTTCTCCCTACTTTCGTTATGTTTTTGCTTTTTATATAATAACGTTTACAGTCGTGTTGTCCCATTGGCACAGTGACAACTTCAAATAAAGATTTTTCAAAAGTGTTGAATTTTGCTAGAATATAAATTTAAACAATATTTGTGTAATTTTTATAAGAGTATAAACTTGGTAATGCTGAAAAAGCTGCTTGCAGTAGAAAGCAGGTATTTTGGAAGAACATAGTTAACGATCGAAAAGGGCAGCATTAGTTTGAAAAATTTCGGTCTGGGGATTTTTCCCTACAAAAATGAACCACGCGGAAGACCCAAAACATCTGTGAAAAGAAGATACCCAGAAAGCATTGGTAGGAACGAGTCCAACTGTACAATCCAGGACATCGCAGAAATATATAAACAATTGAAAATAATACACCCATCACTTGTTAGTTGGCCCGGTCCAATACTTCTCCAAGACAATGTTCGGCTTCATAAGTCGTATAAAACAATTGCGAAATTAAATGAATTGAAACAATGAAATTTTTCAGCACACCCAGCTAATTCACCGGTTAATTCACCCACTGGCTTTCGTGTCTTCAAGCATTTAGAACAGTTTCCATGGGCTGCATAGTATGAAAAATTCAATACCAGAGTTTATTGATCAAGATTTCGTTAAGACAGGCATCTGTACATATTAAAATTCTTGTTGGGAAAGACTTATTGAAGCAAATAGAGCATATTTTGGTTAAATAAACAACTTTTAAAAATTGTATGCAGTTCTATATATTCACTTAAAATCCCTACATTTCATACTCATCAACTTAATTATATTGAAGTATAATTTCACTCACCTGAAAGCCCAGTTGTAGTTGGCTAAACAAGGTGAATCATCCTCACAAACGTCACATCCAGGCTGACATCGTTTGCAAATATAAAGCATGTCATATGTTGGACTATAAGAAGAAAAATAAACAACGGTTAACGAAAGGAAAGACATGAAAAATTCTGCACGATCTTGTTTCCTAATAAAGTAATGATTTGGTTGGAGTAATTAGGATCTAAATCTACCAATTGGCTGCCAGTGAAGAAACCATACTTTCGCTTACACTCAGATATGAACTGACTATTAGAGGATCTTTGTTACAGTCCTTATTTTTAAAACACATAGCACTATTTACAAAATGTACCTGACATAAAATCTTATGGATCCCCTCCAGACATATTTTGTTTACCCCCCACCGTCTCTTTTTTCTACCAATCCAACTTTTTCCCGATCGAAATAAAAACTGGCTCCATCATGCAGCAGTGCCCTCTTTTGATCATTCGAATTATCGCTGCAAGCTAATTCTTTACATTTTATAACACATTCACATTTCACCCAAAATACTTTAGCCAAAATAGTGCAAACGAGAATAAAGGATGAAATGTATTGAATTTTTTTTTGTAATGGAGAAAAATGAAAGGAAAAATAACTATTTTCTGCCTTTGGTCATAGAAACAGATAAAGCCTACAGTTACTTTCCATTAATCCCTTCATAACAAAGCCATTTTTATTAGAAAATTTTGGAGATGATTTAGTAGTAATTTTAAAAATATAGGATAAGCTTATATGCTTTGATTACTTACTTTTAATGCAATTTTGAATTAATTTATTTTTATCTTTTGGTTTATGTGGGTAAAAAAACGTATTAGAGCATATGCATAGGGCTTTCACGAAAGGATAAAGTTAAGATACAGAACGTTAGTTAGATTTGAAAGGGAGCAAACATTATTTAATATTTATTACATTAGACTAGTTATTATATCCTTTATTACAAAATAAAAAAAAATGATTTACATTTCTATAATGCTTAAAGAATTCTTCTATCTGACAGTAAATAAACTGAAGAATGTCTGAAGAAAAATGGCAATAAAATTCCAAGGAATTCTATGAACATAGGAGTGAAACATATTACTATCATCCAGAAATTTGATTTTTGTAAGTGTAATTCCTACTATTAACTCATACTCTCTATTTATTTATTTATCTTGGAATTTTCAATAGTTAATAAAATACATTTTAAAGCGCTCAATTGAGCTGAAATTTTATATACATAATTATTTTGGATGACAATACAGTAATTTAATCATAATTAATAGAAAATAATTGATTAAAACTAATTATTGAAAGAATTAAAAATTCAGCCACGTTGGCATCATTTTTGGTGACTTAGCGATCCTTTTGGCGACTTGTGTCAAAACTTTAAAAGATTTTTTTCTCACCTTTTAAAGCATTCATTTGAATAGAAATTTTATCACACGATTGCTTTGGTTGACAATACGATACTTTAATGACAATTAACAAAAATCAATTACCACTTAATGTTGTGATTCTGTCATATGTATATACATATGTACTGTGGCGCACACAAGGGGAGGGGCCTGGGGGTCCGGACCCCTCCAAAGCCCTTGAATTTTTTCCGATTGATTATAATTCTAAGTATATAGTATGTAAATTTTAATTAATTTCTTGCTATTAATGATTAATTTTATTAATTAATGCTAATTATTTATTCAAAAATTAGTTTTTTACTCTGTTTTGTTCCCGAAAATCGACAAAATCAAAAGGAGCATGATACAAGAATGGTGAACTTTTGACCCCGCCCCCGCTTGAAAAATTCCTGTGTGCGCTAATTATATTAATTGAAACTATTTAATAAAAAGTAGCTAAAATAAAACTTTTCTTTGTTGATCTAAATAGGAATTGACTTCAATTTTTTTTTATATTACTCTCTTGTTATTAGTAATGTTAAACTTTTCAATAAGCTATTGATCAGGAAGTATTTAACAATGCAATTTATAGTCATAAAATTAAAACAGAGAAAAATATTTCGGTTCAATTTTAGACGTTACCTATAAACTGTGCTGGGTATTTCATGATACTGTATGACTGTATATATATATATATATATCTATATATTTCTAATTATTAATATATAAATCTTAGTATTGAGCTTTTTCGATTGCATTCAATAACATTTTTATAGCTCTCACCTCTTGATTTCCAGAGAACAAGATTTATAAATTTATGAAACGGAATATATTTCTTTCACACCCCTATAACCTCTTCATAGTTGATTTCCCACAAACCCCGTTCTTAATATGAATTTCTACTAAATAAAAAACTCAAAATTTTTGTTAAACTTGAAAAGGGAACTTCTATCTATACCCCCTCCCCATAACTGCTTGCACACCTTGACAATAGATTTCCACAAAACCCGTTCGTAGCAGATCTCTACTCAACAAAAGATACAAGCTTGAAAATTTCGTCTGTAGGTCTAATAGTTAAAAAACGGGAGCTTTAGACGCCCCCGCAAACCCCGGTTTGGGTATCGATTTTTGCAAAATCTGTTCTCAAACGCTGCCAAATGAAAAGATGTCGCCAAATTCAGAAATCATTTTCTAAATATGAGCGGGAACAGTTTTCCACTATTGGCTGCATATCACGCAATTTACCTACTGTGCGCGTACACATACGAACCCTTCCTAAAGCAAATTTGAAAAAGGCCTTAGAAAAACTTTCCCTTAAAATAAATTTGAACTTTTTTGGAGGAAATATACTTATGGCTCCTTTTTGAAACATCAGCGAAGCTACCTGCAAAGTTTTGGTACGATATACAAATTCACACCGTTTATAATAAGTTCAGAGCAAATACACAAACATTCACATTTATATGTAAGACGTAACTTGCATCACATAAATAACCATACTGAACTCCTGTATAAGGCGTTCTTTTACAATGCACTTTCAAATAAAATAAGATGAAAAACGAGTTCTGTAATGCTATAAAAAGTGTTGAATAATGCATGCGATAACTTTAACTTTTTGCTTATGTTGGATTAGAAATGTACAGCATGTATTTGTATACGTTTATTTTTATTCATATAAAAAAATATATATTTTGTTTCAAAACTTTTGACGTATATTCTATGTATGCATTTCTCTCATTCAAATAAACTTTCATAGCACTGAGTTAAGTTGCTTATCATTTTCAGAAAAAAAAAACGTTTAAAACTTTTCTAAAATTAAAATCAAACAGTTATAGTTAATTAAAAATTAAGCAGTAAAATTAAAACAGCTACAGTTAATGTTTTTTGGGGGTTGTGAAGCAGCAAAATACGATTATCCATTTTGAAGCATTTCTTTAATTGCACATTTAATAATCACCTGACGTCATAATCACATGATAAATACAATCACGTGTTTCCAGTCAATTAGTTCATAAATTTATGTGACGTTGTAGCCACATGATAAATGTAATCGCGTGTTTTCAGTCAATCAGTTGATGCGCTTCGCTGTTGCCAACTTTCCTTTAAAAAGTACGTATTAGTCAACAGAACAAAGCACACAAGTAAAAAGTTGATTTAAAAGTACATGCATAAAATAAGACTTTTAAATTTTAAAATCATTTTGATGAAATTTTTTTATAATGCTTGAATATTTTTACACAATTATAAAATTTGAAATTTTATTAAAATTTTATAAGTAGAATAAGTATTAGAGAGAGAGAGAGAGAGAGAGAGAGAGAGCTTACTGTCGGTTTTGAATTCAACGGAGGACACGTGAATGCATGTATCATGTGACCACCTTTAGTTTGGCCCATTCAGAGATAACCTCATTTTTACGCAAAATAGTCAGAAAATGTATTTCTCATACGACGCGATTTTCTACAATGCAGAATTCAACTTGAGATACATTAATTACGATAATTTTTCCAGTGATACAAGTCCCCAAGGTATTGATAATTCTATACTAAGTATTCTTTTGAATTGTACCACATTTGCAATTTCTATCAATATTTTCTGCTATTTGGGAAGAGTAATCTCACGCTAATGACTCAATAGAATTGAAATTCAAATTCAGTATTATTAGAAGCAATAATAATCCCATTTCATTGTCAAGGGTATTATAGACTTCAAAGCATGATATTGAAATACAACGAAATAGTTTATTAATTAAGGTTGGTGACACTTAAAACGAAAATTATGGAAGAAAAAGAATGTATTGATATTCATCTAAAGATCAGTTTCGTAATAAATTTTGACATGAGATTTATTTGTGATCTATGTTGATTGCGAATGATGATCGAATTCAAAATATTACTTTAACAATTTTTTTTTGTCATAAGATATTCAGTACATTAAAATGTTTTATACATATATACACCATGTTGGATAAAAATGATTAAACAAAGGTATTTTGCGGATTGCAGAAGATATCCTCTCATCTCTCTCTCTCTCTCTCGTTGTGAATATCTTTAAAAAAAATATAAACTTTTGTGTAAATCTTAGAACGAGGCTATAATTCGTATGATTTTTCCACCAATAAAATGACGTCACTGATAAATGAACGCGCAGTTCATATTAATAATGATTTTATCGTTTGGTGGAAAAACAGTTTTATGTTTAATATTTACTGTTGTCGCAGAAATCGGATTTACAAGAAAAAAAGGCTTAATATATTTCTGTTCTAATAGTTCCCCCTGAAGTATCTTACTCTAGTTGACTTAAAAGAATCTGAAAAAACTGAACTGTTACAAAGTTGTTTGGACATTTACCAAAAAAAGTTAAGGAAAAGAAAGTAAAAAAAAAAGAGAAAAAAAAATCGGATTTTTTTTTACTATCCTTATTTTGAGTAATTATACAGAAGCATTATAAATATCGAATACATTTTTTTTATCACAATTCGAATCGTAAATAAATAGTATACGGATCAGATACGATTTACAAATGTATTGTAACCTCTTAGTGGCTCGTATGTATTTATTCGAGGCGTACAGTGGTATTTAATGGCGCTGATTAGAAAAATGAAACCCATTTTATCTCACAATATATTTCTCTCGCATTTCAGACAAAATTAACCATTGAAAAGATCTTCTTTAAGACGATAAAATTGTATTAATTATACAAAAATATAAGCATTAAAATAAACGGAATAAATTTCGAATTTATTGCTGGTCATGCACTAAGAACTTTACAAATTTAATAATGTCCTGAAAGAGTTATAAGAATAACCCCATTTTGCTGTGTGTGTGTGTGATTTTGGCTTTTTTTAGTTTTATATTTAATTTAATTTGAAAAGTAACAAGAGAGAAATTTTGGAAATAATAAATATGATTCTATCACATTTTTAAATTGCAAAGAAGTTCTAAAAGTAGAAAAAAGAAGAATTTAAAATAGAGAAATAATCGTATTACCAGTAGCTTTAAAACATCTTCATGTAAGAAAAGGGACTTCAGCTCTGTATAATCACACATGATTTTTTTACAAATCACAAAACATTTTGGAAATTTAAAGTTCATGGTACATAATTTATATTTTTTTACCGTAATAAACATCATATGCTCAAATTTACTTGTAATAGTAGTACATAATGTTATCTTGCGTGGCTATATGTACAATCAGGCACCCACTATAAAAAAAGCTGTATTATAAATGAATAATAAAGCAGTTAAATTTTTTTTATTTAAACATATTAAAGGAAGGCTCAGTAGTCGAGTGGTAGCGTATAGCGTTTTCACACCACAGGTCCAGGTTCCATTCCCGGTCTGGGCAAAATCGACTCAGCCTTTCATCCCTACTGCAGTGGGTCGATAAATGAGTACCAAGCTTGCTTGGGGACTTAAACACTGGGGGTTTGCTTCAGACTGACCACCTGATCGGGACATCTGCTCATGAACCTCAGCGCCCAATGGTCACGTATACTGGGATGAGCACAGTAGGCCCTGACCATCATGGGCCGTTGCGCCACTGAGTTTGAGTTTTACAATATTAAAGATAACGAAAAAAACTATTTTATTAACATATAATATTTGTGACTCTTTTCAAATTAGAAAGAAAAAAAAATTCTGAAAGCATTTACTATCTCCGAAATAATAATTCTTCAAGAACAATATATCAAACTTGAATATAGTTATTTTAATAATAAATGTTTTTAACGCATTACCTCTTTCTATAATAAAAATATATATCTCATTCATAATCAATACAATCGCATTCAAAATTTACAGCCCTTAAATATACATTTCCTAATATCATTTTCATATTATCTTTTCTAGACTAAATTTTTTGTAATCGAATTCTTCCCCTTATGAAACTACTCTTTATCCGAAAAAAAGGTTTTTCTTTTTGTTTATTTCCATGTAATTTAGATTTGTGAGGGCTTCTGGTTTATTGAAGTAGTAAAATGGGAGGTGGATTATACGTTTTTGGCTTCCATTTCCCAACTTATATTATTTCGAAGCCGTTAAAGGAATATTTTGACTGCACTTTTAACCGAAAATTTCCCGAAAATTAAGTTATGTTACCCTGTTAGCCATTTTATTACCGTGTTTTATGTAGATTGCGATATTTCATAACTATCTTTTTTTAGAAAACAATTTTAAAATATTGAAGTTTTAAGTTATTTTTATTATATAAATAAAGGAATATATATTGAGCAAAATTACACTCATTGATAGTAAAATTCCATTATTAACGGTATTAATTTTTTTATTACGTTGATTTAAAACTAAATATCAACGATTACAATAAGAATGCGATTAAATATTAATTACTCCCTTAATAAGTATATTTAAAGTATTACAAAACGCAGTTGTATTACACACTAAAATGTTGAATGCTTATTTAATGGTGCAAAATGTTTAATGGGGTGTTACGGTGAATTTATAGGTAAAATAAACCCCTCTGTTTATGAAATATTAGACTCAAATACTTGAAATTAGGTAAGCATGTTTTTTTGTGTTGAAAAAAACACACACACATAACAAATTTTACAGAAATAGACTTCCAAATGAGTTATAAATTAAGAAAATTTTCAGATTTGGTCGGTTACCTCTAGTACTGCTAAACAGATTTTCATAAAATTTAGTATGTAGAAAGAGTTGATAAAATGTGTATGTGTGCAAAAAAATATATATAACAATCCTATATATATTTATAATAGACACGCATGATCATTCGTAGCTCTCAACGGAGTTGGAGAGTATGTGGCTGCAGTTGAAGAATAGAGCCAAAAAAAAAAATGGGTTGATAGGGGGTATAGCTCCCTCTCCCAGATATACAGACCTCGAACTGTGATTTTATACTGGAAATAAGGGAGTTTGAGTTAAAAATTTATTTTGCGGAAATTGATTCAAGGGGTGGGGTTTCGGGACATAAAATATAATTATACTTCTATTTTAGTAATCCATGTCCTCTCCTTTTTTTAATCAAGAGGCGAAGACTGTATAAGACTAAAAATGTTTTCAATCCAATCCAAAGCTTAACGCTAGAACTCAGATGCTATAATAACTTAGATATAGTATATAGTCATACAACATTATAAAACAAATAGAGAAGAGGGTGAGTAATAGTAAAGGGTGTTTTTTTTAGAGGTATAGAACTTTAAATTGCAATAAAACAACGATGTATTATTCGATTGACATGAATTTTTTTTATTCGAAAGATAATCTTGTGGCATTACATTTTAAATATGATTTCTGGCATATGACTGACACAGCTGGCTCAGATGTAGTCCAATCTGGACGTCCAATTTTCGATGACTTTTTCCAACATTTGTGGCCGTATATCGGCAATAACACGGTGAATGTTGTCTTCCAAATGGTCAAGCATTTGTGGCTTATCCGCATAGACCAATGACTTTACATAGCCCCACAGAAAATAGTCTAGCGGTGTTAAATCACAAGATCTTGGAGGCCAATTCACAGGTCCAAAACGTGAAATTAGGCGGTCATCAAACGTGTCTTTCAATAAATCGATTGTGGCACGAGCTGTGTGACATGTTGCGCCGTCTTGCTGGAACCACAGCTCCTGGACATCATGATTGTTCAATTCAGGAATGAAAAAGTTAGTGATCATGGCTTTATACCGATCACCATTGACTGTAACGTTGTGGCCTTCATCGTTTTTGAAGAAGTACGGACCAATGATTCCCCCAGCCCATAAAGCGCACCAAACAGTCAGTTTTTCTGGATGTAATGGTGTTTTTCGACATACATTTGTGGATTAGCTTCACTCCAAATGCGGCAGTTTTGTTTGTTGACGTAGCCATTCAACCAGAAGTGCGCTTCATCGCTAAACAAAATTCGCTTATGAAAATCGGGAACAACGGCAATCTCGTTTTGGGCCCATTCGACGAATCTAAAAGCGTTGTTCAGGCGTGAGTCTATTCATGATGAATTGCCAAACGAAACTGAGAATAAATCACTTGACAGCTGTGAAATCGGTCGCCATCTTGGAAAGTAATGCCAACTTAAACTTCTATACCAGAAAAAAAAACACTCTTTATAACATATACTAGAAAACCTTATTTTATCTCTGCATCAATATTTTGCTTACTGCAGCGCTTCTCAAACTTTCAGAATTCGCGACCAATATCAAATCATAATTTCCATCGCTCCCTCCTCCATATAATAACAATGTATTGAATTCAATAATACTATACATTGACGCTAAAGCTACTATTCGACTTAAACATTTAAGTGCCCCCGACGCATAGAAACGTCTCGCTCTGCCAAAGCATTAGTTTTCTAGACGTATATATACGTCTGTTCAAAGTAAGATATTTTTTGTGCACTGCTATCCATGAAATTATTCCGAATGCTTGGAATGCAATAAAAGGACATTGACAGTGTTTGCGAAGGATTTACTTATTTCAGAGGATTTGTTTATTTATTCCTTTTCCTCCCCCAAAAAAGATCGAAATACGCGCGTTTACATGGAAAAGGGTGTCATTGGGGAGTGAATCGCGTTTCTTTTAATCGACAGTTAAGGGATTAATTATAGAACGTACAAATTATCAAGATAAGTGTTAATACAAACCCATGAGGTCACTGGTAATTATCAAACTTGTCTTAACTTATTAGCATAATTAAATTACTGATAAAATATATACATTGTAAACAGTACCGATACATTTTTAAGTGTATTGTATCAGTTTAAATGTGATTTTATTATTTATTATATCAGAAAGTATTTCATTTGTTTACTTTCAGTAAATTAATAATTTTTTAAAACAATATTTTGTTTTCAAATTTTCAATATGCTCGCGCCTCCCCTCCTAAAATTATCTCGCCCCCCAGGGGAGTGCACCCAAAGTTTAAGAAACACTGGATTACTGATAACTTTGTAGTTTCTTTTAACTGATCTCCAGGAAACATTCCATTATTCGTATTTCCTTTTATTAATGCATGCCAATATTACAGAATGCAGAATTCAACAAAGACTTCTAACAAGTGATTTTTAATAAAATTTTAAGTGACGAATAATCTTACTAAAATTAATTTCCTTTAGACAATATATGTATACGATGATATCATTCTTTGGACAACATCACCGTCATCTACTGAAATCATTACCTTCAATTTTATTTAAACCTCCCAAAAACATTCCTTTCGGCGTAATCATTACTGTGAATTCTAACCTCGCAGCTGTTTTCAGCAGATCGTTGAAAACCGTGCTAAAATCCAGACCATGGAAGGGAATGGCTCATTATTTAGGTAATGAGCGGCGTAAAAATAATGTTGGGAAGCACCGCCCCGGCCGTTTGGATGACCACCCCCTACAAAGCCCCTGCACGCTACCGGGAAATGAATGGGTCCAGAGCTTTGGATTTATGCACCTGGGGTTTTGGTAATGGGAACGATATTTTCCACTCTTTCTTGGAACTCAGAGAAATAAGGAAAAAGGCTTAAGAAATTGCAGTAGGTTATAAACAGAACAATGAGAAGAATAAGAATTGTTGATTGCTGGAAATTTGAAATAATGGATTTGATTATACGTGAATAATAGATTCTTCGCTGAAAGAATCTTTGTTTTGATAAGATTGGAGGTAACATAATCTGAATTTATGCGAATGAGCCCCTAAATGGTATTTTGGAGTAAAGGATATTTTTTGATATGGCAGAAGTGTATGGTAAAAAAAAGAAAATTATCATTACTTTTCAGACGATGTCTCCATTCTAAAGGAAATTATCTTTATATAAGATACTTTTTTACTAATAAAATAGTATTTACAAAGTATTAGATCTTACAAGTCAGTTTATTTTGTACACTGAGGATCTTGTCTTGATACAAAAGAACATAAAGGAATGATATTTTAATGCAAATAAGGCTTAGATTGGTACATTAAGATAATTAGTGCATTATTTATCATACAAAATATCTACCAAGATTGAAAATCAAGGATTTTTATTATAAAAAAATACCTTTCTTTTGATTTGACAGTGTCGATCCGGTGGCATTAGTAACAACACAATTTTTTAAGGAATGAATGCTTAAGGTATCAAAACTACGTTCGGAACCGTGATTTTGCAAAAGCGCATAAATGAATAATTTTCATGATATTTAGTGTCGCTTAGATTAAAATATATGCATAATATTGTTTTAAGGACATTTTGACAAAAATATTTATTTAAATATAATATTTTGGCAAAAAATTAGAATCTTTTTTTCCAAATGTTCTCCTTTTGTGAAAAATGCTTCTATTATAATATTTTGCCTGTATGTTGCTCAGACCTCTGTTCAGAGGCTCAACTAGAATTTTTGAAATATATAACTTAGAAGTGGGTTTATGCATATTTTACGACAACAGAGGGGAGCAATTTTAAGAAAAAAAATGCAAATAATTATTTCAATTGGTGAATTTTTCAAAAATTCTAGTTTAGCCTCTGTAGAGAGGTCTGAGCTATATACAGGCAAAATATTATTATATTAGAACCATTTTTCACAAAAAGAGAACATTTAGAAGGAAGATTATTCTAATTTTTTGCCAAAATATTATATTTAAATAATTTTTTTTTGTCAAAATGTCCTTAGAATAATTTTATGCAAGGATTTTAATCTGAGTGACACTAAATATCATGAAAATTATTCATTTATGTGCTTTTTTAAAATGACTGTTCCGAATGTAGTCGGATACCCTAAAGAGTAAAAATTTGAAATTGAAAATTGTTAAAACTAAGAGGAGGGGGGAGGATAACTCCTGTATGCCTAACGGTGGACTAACCTCCATTTTACAAATGCTACAACTGTTCATACTCATTGATCGAATTGTAAAACTGTAAATTCGCATGTATTATGTAGTTCTACTTTTTCAATATATTGTAAGCAGTATATACATACATTTCAAGTCTTCCTCTCCACATTTTGATTTATACTTCAATTTAGTGCCTCTTGAAAAAAAAGCCGATGGTAATAACCACCTTTTCCTCTAAATTACACTACACTTTTGTATCCTTTGCATCTGCAAATTGACAGAACTACATACAATTGTCCATGAGTAAATATTGTTTCCTTTGATGGAACACATAAACAGACTTTTTCAAAACTCTGCTTCAGTAATTTATTAATAGTCATGGGAATTGCGTACGTTTCAGTACGTATGGGGGGGGTATTCAAATCCCCTCGCGTGCCCAGTGTGACACTTAATGTACATACAGTTCCGCCTTTCTTATCTCCTGAAAAGAATTCATATTGCAGTAAATTCGTTCTTGGTGCTTCTTTTCAGTTAAATTCAATTTTTTATGACACATTTTTACTAATTATACCTTGTATGAAAATCAATTTATTGCAGCATCACGAAAGCCCTTTTTTATATATAAAGAGAAAAAAATATTTTCTTAAAAAAAATTATTTATAAAAGTATCCTAAAATAATTCCTTTTCTCTTTACCTAATGCATCACAAATTTACAGGATGGCCATAATTAAACTGCAAGTGTTCAAGGGGTGCTGGAGAGAAAACCACTAACAATATTTCATTGCAGTTTGGTATCTACACGTTTCAAAATATGCACAAATCAAATATATATTTAAAAAATCGCCATTTTTACCTGATAGATGGCGCAGTACCGTATTTCAACGCTTACCGGTCCGGTGGCACATATACAACTCCCAAAGCCAATAGACAGATCATAATGACATACTAAGAATCATATAAACAATATAATACATCACTTACAGTTTATCAATATTCCATACAATTTGTTTCAGTAATTAAATTTTTACAGAATCATGTAATCAAAAATTAACGTAAGTTAAGATCACAAATTAAACAATCCATACGATTTGGAAAACAATTAAACTATTATTTATTCAATGAAATTATCACATGACATGTTCCATATGCGAATTGCTAGATGCAATCACATGCTAAAAACGTAAAACAGCATGGTCCAACGTCGCATTTAAAATATGTTTTGTAACACGCCTCACGTGTCTCGTTATGCCAGATTTCAATGCAGCAACAGAAGCATGTTGTTCTTTATAAACCATATCTTTCAGATGTCCAAAAATCGCAAGGATTAAGGTCCGGTGAACGTGAGGTCCAATCGTTTTCGAAACATCTGCTTATGGCACGGTCCGCACCAAAAATGTAGTAATTTTTTAGCAGGTTTAGCGAAGGGGTGTAGCGTCCTGCATAAATACCGTGGTTTCTAAACTATGTCTCTTGCAATGCTGGAATCAGTTGTTCTCCCAACATCAATGTAATCTCTTTATTTTGTTCGATGGGCTTAAAATTTGCATATATGCCAAAGATGAGCATTGAAACACGACAACCACCATCAGTTTAATTATGGCCACCGTGAATTTTAAAGGCTCCTTCCCAAATATGCATTATTATTAACCTTTGAGAAGAATCAGAATATCATAATCGAAACAAAAGATATTGTATGAAATTTTAAACACAATATTTCGAAGGAATAAATTTTTTCCAAATATATCCCAGAAATAAAACCGAAAGGTTTAAAATATTAAATATCAGAATTTAATAGTTTGCTGATTCTAAAAATAAATAAACAAACCACCAAATACACTTTAAAATGAGCTGATTGGGGGAAAATATACAATTTTTAAAATAAAGTTTGAAAATAATAATGATGAGATTTTCTAAAATTAAGTAAGTACTAAAAAAATATGGAAGAAAAAATAAACGCAATTCTCTTCCTTCAGTTGCTTTTTTATTCAAAAATAAACGAAAAAACTTATTCCTTGAAGTAAAACATTCTTCAAAAATAAAATTTTAGATAAAAACTATTGCAGAAATAAGGAATTCTTTGAGATAATTGCTATTTCCAATGATCATATAAAAAACAAACAAACGTAACTTTAAAAATCTGTTAAGTCCCATCAAAAGAATATTCATTAGATTTTACATTTAATCTTCGTATTATTTATTCTATTCTTCACATGAATCGGGGAATGAAATATATTTTACAGAATTCAATCGAAAGAAAAAGATTTTATTTGACGGGCATTTTAAATTAATGGTTTATCTTTAAATTTCATCTATCTGAAGTTATGTGTGGACTTCGTTCTAGTTCTACGTATAATTTTAAGTTATAGAATTCTGTACACACATTGATTCTGTACATTAATAAATAGAAGTTTTAAGTTCAGATCATGCGAACTAATTTTATTTTTCTTTCAGTTTTTATGTTAGGAATAACGAATTTGTTTGACTTTAAAAATTCCTAATTTGACTTTATGAATATGGCGGTTTCGACAAATAAAAATAAATGGTTCGGCTATTACACTATAGTACCCAGGTTACGTGATAATACATCTGATTAAACATAGTTCACAATATACCTTATACTATTTTCTAGTGAGTGTTATAGTTAAAGCATTTTATTGAAGATACTTTTTTATTTTCAAGAAATATTAAAACGATTAAATTTTTTATTGGACCTCTGTCCCATTGCTTCAAAAAAGTTATGGGGGTATGAGAATTACACAGTAATACTATCAGTTTGAAAAGCAGTTTCCAGGAAATAAATACTCAGTTAACGTCTTACGAAAAATGTTCAGTATAAATAACTATGAAAATGGTAGCCAATGCAGAGAATAAAATAAATAAAATGTTTTATAGATTAAAGACGCATCTTTTTTGATGAAGAGATAGAGAAAGGGTGGAATTTAGTCTGAATTGTTCTGTACTGTCTTAGCTGATATCGTTTTCTTTGCAACAGAAACTAACATGGATCTAAGACAGCGTTTCTCAAACTGTGGGGCGCGCTCCCTAGGGGGCGTGATAACTCTGCTAGGGGGGCGCGAGTATATTGAAAAGTCAAAAATAAAAGATTATTTAGGAAAATTATTAATTTATAGAAAATAAAACAAAATACATTCTCTGGCGTAATAAAAAATAAAACTCACATTTGCACTGATATAATACACTTATAAATATATCAGTAATGCGCAATGTATTTTACAATTAATTTAACAATACTAAGTTACGAATAAAAGTTTAATAGTTACCAGTGACACCATGGGCTTGTTATATAAAAATTATATCTAAAAATTAATATTGGTAATTTGTACGGTTTATAATTAATCCCTTAACTGCCGATTAAAAGTTACGGGATTCGCTCCCCATTGCCACCGTTTTTTACGTAGACACGCGTATATGATGTGTTGAGGGGGGGGGGAGAAGAAGAAATAAGGAAATCCTCAGAAATAAGTAAATCCTTCATAAACTTTATTGCATTATTCCTTTTATTTCATTCCATGGATAGTATTGCATAGAAAGGATCGTACTTCGGAAAGGCGTATATATACGTCCGGGGCAATGCCGCTTAAGAGATTGATGCCTTGCTGTAGCTTTAGTGTCAAAATATAGTGTTACTGAATTAAATACATTGTTATTGTGTGGAGGAGGGCGCGATGAAAATTATGATTGAATATTGGGTCGCCAATAGTGAAAGTTTGAGAAGCTCTGATCTAAGATGAGATTGAAATGCAGTCTTGTGACGCGGACTGCTGGTCATTTGAAGAAGTGGAATTTCTTGACATACCTTCCGAAGGTTTTCGAGAAACTGAATCAGAGTATTTGCAAACTATATTTCTAACACAGATTTATCACAAGACAATCGACATTTAGCCGTCTTGTAAGACTATCGTTGACTAGCTTCTAACGAGTCTATGACTCTATAACACGATTCTGTTGGCAAACGTTGGACCGAATTCATTGCTTCGAATCTGACGTTTAATCTGTATTGAATTTATGTAAATGGGTCAGCCTGATTGTTTTGCATATTGTTAATGCATGCAGCTTGTTTGTATTTGCCTTATATCTACATTAAAAAAAATTCAGACTATTTTCAGCCAATTTATCTCGATTTTTGAATTTGTTACTTAACTTTAAGCTTTTCTGCTAATTATATAAAAAAAAATTCCCTAAATTCGATTATACAAGGTGTATGCATAAGTATTTTCTGGTTTAACTTAGAGATGGTACCAACGAAAAATATGCAGCGTATTAATGTGACTCGTACGTCATTTTGTTCGTCTGACATTAAACTATAAACATACACAAGTTGAGACCGCAAAAAACTAACGTCTTTGTTTTATCGTCCAGTGATCATGTCGAATTTTGTGCATGAAAAAGAACATTTGCGGCACGCAATCCTTTTCTTATTTAATAAAAAAAAATAGTCAGCTGAAAGTCATCGTTTGCAAGTAGAAACATACTGTGAACACTCTCTATCGATTAGAACATGTGACGCATGGTTTCGACAATTTAAAAAGTGGTGGTTTCAATATGAAAGAGAGTTCTGGTAGGCCACAAAAGTGCGAAAATGAGCATTTACTGGTGTTATTGGATGATGACCCGACTCAAACTCAACAGAAATTGGCAAAATCATTAAATGTGTCACAAGAAACAATGCGCAAACACTTACGAGCAACGGGGAAGATCAATAAATTGGGTAAATGGGTCCCACACGACTTGAGTGAGCATCAAATGGAAAATCGCAAAGTCACTTGTGAAATGCTGCTTCAACGCCATGAAAGAAAATCATATTTGTATCGAATTGTGACGGGTGACGAAAAATGGATTTATTTTGAAAACCCGAAGTGGAAAAAATCGTGGCTTTCATCTGGCGAAGCCGCTTCTTCAACACCAAGGCCAAATCGCTTCGGCAAGATGGCCATGCTTTGTGTCTGGTGGGATCAGAGTGGCATTGTGTATTATGAACCACGCATTGACCGAAAGATGACCACAATGAGCCAGAATACACGGTAAAGTGATTTTATAACACGAAAATGCGCCGCCTCACACAGCCAAACCGGTGAAAGACACCTTGAAATCGCTTGGATGGGACATCCTTCCGCACCCACCGTACTTCCAAGACCTGGCGCCATCTGACTATCCCCTTTTCGCACTAATGGGGCACGCGCTCGCAGAGCAGCACCAGCAATTTCAAAGAAGTTGGAAAATGACTTGACGAATGGTTTGTCGCAAAAGACAAGCAGTTTTTCTTGCATGGTATTCATAAATTACCTGAAAGGTGGTCGAAATGTTCAGAAGCTGATTACCAATATTTTGAATAAAAAAATTAATTTCCCTTGAAATATCCGTGTTTTCTTTTCCAAAAAAGCCCCCCCTGAAAAAACTTATGCATACACCTGGTGAATACAAGCTGGTAATATATTTAAATATATAAAAATAAATTATAGCTGCGGTTCACAATGTCAGTCTTACCTGTTTAATGTCATCTTGTCTTTGTAAGCAGTTTCTACAAGAGATCCATTGAATATTGGTTTTCCCGTCGCTGAATAGAAGCCGTCTCGACACAAGCACTTGTAGGAGCCTCTAGTCCAACCAAAGCCGGGTGTGAATACGCACTATAGAAATAACAACAAAAAACATCTGAAATAACATGCTGATAGTGAAAAACCAATATAAATACATAGAGTTCCAGAAGTCAGGACAAATTTTGAAAATGAATAATTTATGGACGAATAAAGATAAAAAGCTCCGGTTTATACCAAAAGAACGGCAAAGAAGTTGAGTGTTTTATGTCAAAATGAAAAATGTTTGGTTAAGTAGTTCTTTGTTTGACTACCACATGGCGTACAAGTGATAAGTCCCTGATTAGTTATAGGGTAATTTACAGTGGTGGCAATATGCTGTTCCTCAAACAAAACCCTAAACCATTCACAGCAACATAATATGAAGTACGTCAGACGCATGTTGACAGATAGCATTCTTCAATGTTGAGAATGGTACCGAATTGTCTTGGTATACTTTTGATTTCGAGAGGATATGTAATTGGAAAGGACTAATACCCAAATACTCCCCAAATTCCGAGTACAGAAAGCGTAGAACAGACATAGAGATAAACAATGGTGCCTGTTCAAAGCCTTAAAATGCTGTAATGAAACTTTCAGAATTCTTATAAAACATTTTTACTAAGAGAGTTTTCTCTTTTAAAGGCAGCATTTACTAGGGTAAAAATTCAAAAACTGTTACCTATATACACTGAATGTCGTTGGGAACATGGATAGTGATGCAATTCTCTTTTCAGAGAAAGTTTTTCGGTGGACTTGATTGAGTAGTTAGTCTCCAATACGAAAGGGAGCTTTCTGATTAGTTGGTGGGAACTGGCAAAGGGCGGATTTAAATTTGCGAAGCCTCTAGTGATGGAAAAAAGTCCCTTCGGAGTAAATTAAAGAAAGCCTTCCTATTATATACTGTTGCTTGATGTAGCAGCTCTTTTTATGCCATTTGAATAATCTTCTATGAGAAACTCAGTACCATTTATTAGTCAAATAAATAATTATTTTATAGCATTTTTTTAATCTCTTTATTTGTTCGTGAATTATAAAGATGTTTAAAATTTATCCTCACTTCTGCATTACCCGTTACTTGAAAAATATATATATATATTTTGCAACAAATACTCTTATTTTAACACATGGTAAATAACAACAATTCTAGATTAACATTGACGTCTTAAAAAAATACGTCATAAGAATAACTTCATTTATAATAAAAATAGAGGTATCTTGGTTGACAGAAAAAATGCACCCGTAATGGAAAGTTGTAAGCTCAGGTCTTGTCCTTTTAAAAGACTTATGCATATTAAATTGTTAAGGTACAAGGTTTGCCAAGGTGTAATAAAAATTTTCCACTTTATAATCAATTGAGTATCTTCCATATTGGTGGACTGTGTCTAAATTCAGATTTTAGAATCCTTGTGTTGCCGTAACTGAAGGCTATTTCTAAAAGTTAAGTGAATATTTGTTACTTTGTACAGGGATCGATCTATACTTATTTCTGCCATTGCATATTTACTTTGAAATGCCCTTAAAATGGCATTAATGAAAGTTGTTTGACTTTAAAATGTCTGTATAAAGACATGCAAGACATCTTTGAACTATACAATCTCATTAAATGTGTAAACATTTACCATTTGTATTCAGTAACATTTTAATTTTAACGAGCTGTTGTTGACTATTAATGATTAGAGCAGAATAGAGAACCCATACGATTTGTAAAAGTTCTGTATGTAGTGTAACAAGATCCTGCTGTTATGTCTAACATTTGATAAGATTTGTTTTGAATTTTTATCAATGAAACACTGAGGGAGCATGTGGGCTATTAGCGATGGACCTCGTCATTTAGAACGAGTGTCAAAAGACGAGGATACATAACAACTGGCACCATACTTTCCAGGCTTGCAAATTACACAAACGCGATGACTTTAAGCTTCGAGACTTTTACACGGCAGTATTTTTGCATAGTTAATATCTCTTTGTGTAATGTGATGTCCATCTTATAATGCCTTCCCCTGAATGTTTAACGACCACAATTATACTACGTACAAAATGTATGATAAATCAGTGATCTTAACACACTCGCGCACGCGCGCACACACGCATATATATATATATATATAAACTGGAAATTATTACATTAATACACTGTGTATTTATTTTATACATACAGTGAAAAAGAAAAATAGTAAATTATATTAACCATTTGGAAAATAATTAGTAAGTGCATAATGATATAAATTATTAGTTTCTATTCTTTGCATGAAAAATAAAACTTTCTAGAAAATAACTAAAATAAATAAGACAATTAACTAGCATAATTTGCATTTCAGATATTTCGATTTTTATAACGTAATATAAATTCTTTCCTTTACAAAGTCCATCTTCTTTCTTGCGCATAAATAGTTCAAATAATAATTCGAAAGGAAAATTAGGTTTGTTAAGTACAATTCACACATTCTTTACCTAATTTTTGTTACTAAATAATAATATAGATCACTAAACATTTATTATATTAAATATTGACATATTTATTATGTTAAAGATGAATAAGTGCATCAAAATACGTTTGGATAATTTCTTTTAAAATAATAATTTTAACTGAATTTACATTCGTTAAATATGTGATGACCCCCTTGGGTCACACCTTGAACACCAAGATTAATTTGAGGCAAAGAACCACTAAGAGCCATTTTGAATAATAATATTTATTTTATTATTATAATTTTCCTCAAAAATCTCTGATAACATATAATGTTACGTCGCTTAAAGGGATTTGCCTTTATATTAAATTAAATTACTAAGAATACAATTAATTAATAATCTAGCTCAAACTCAAGTAAGGTTTACCGAAATAGGAGATCCGAGAAATACACGCGCGTATTCGAATTCTTAACTTTCATTATAACTTTAACTAAGTCACTCAAACTGACACTTACTTTAAGCGTACGTGAATTATATTTACCGCTGGCTTATCTCAGTTTTCTGGCACGACGTCTTCACGAATCTAATCTCCTTGAATCTTCTAGTAATGCGTTTAAAGTTACTGGCTCAACAGCCTTACGTCATCTCTCTTGCTATCTCGCAACTCTCGACTTAAATACCTTATCTAATTTAAATATCCAATACCTCTTTTTGGAGTTGATTGGAAATAAACGCGAATTTATATTCCCCAGAAAGACGCCTAAGAAGATTAGTCGAAAAGTTCCGTACAGATTCGTCACAAATAATTACTAATAACTTTAGTCAAATTATGTAAAAAATTATTTCATTAAAGCCCCGCCACTATAAAATACTCGTATTTTATATTGAACGAAAAATAAACAATTAGAGAAAACTTTTTGTGAAATATATGCCTGAGCTTGAATTTCTAATGAAGAGCTAAAACACTCTATGATTTGATCTGAATGAAAAAAAAGGAGCTAAACAAATTACATCCTTCAAATAAATGTTAAAATGTAAGGAAGGAAACAAAACGGCGGTCTCCACCAAAAAACTCATTTCCTGTTAAGAAACAAGTGACGTCTCAACGGTCATGGAATCTCGCGTGGGAAAGTATCCTCGACCGGACACTACGACGCTTATGTTCTGAGGCTGTAACGGGTCTGTTCGCGAACCTCCTACTAATACTCTAGGAAAATTTACTTTTTTAAAATATTGTTCTATTGAAAACTTTCTCCCGAAGAAGAAGATGCGATTTATGTAAATCAACGCTTATATTTAAGCATTAACTTTTAGGTTCGAGAGAGAGAGAGGTCAGGAACTAGATGGTAGAAGTTAGTGATTAACGTAATATAGCAGAAAACTATTCGAGTGTGACTCGTTAATTTATTGTTTAGTATTTAAAATTGATAATTGACGATATGGTCAGTTAGATATTTAAATTGGAATAATGCGGCTTGAAGTTGAATATCTTAAAACGGAATCGGAAATATTTAGTACGTCTATTGCTAAGACGTTCCAAGAGTAAATGATTCAATTCATAATTAAATATTAATTATCTCGTCTACCTTGCTTTTGCTCCAATATTTAATTTTAGGTGCATTTCCTAGCCTGGGTTGTTGAGACTCGTCAGGCTGTTGAATCTTACTATAAGCTTAATAAAGTATATTGTTTCGATTATAGCTGATGTTCATTCTAACTCTCGAACACTGATAGATGTGCGGGGACATCCATCCCATGGCAAGTCAACCTTTGACCCTCCCCCTCCTTTATCCAGCCGACACAGAGGTCACCGGCGCAGTTCCCACGTTTACCTCCGGCTTCGAATTCCCCCGTATGATGGGTGACTAGGACCAATAGATGAATAGTAATCCTGGCCCCGTCCAAATAAAAGTGATTCTGCATCACGTGAAGTTTGGAAGGGCGTGACGTATTCGATCGTTATAGAGACAACCGAAAGGTGAAACTTAGAGACTCTCGATACCCTAAGGAGCTTCGCAGACGCTAGACAAATATTTCTACATGCTTCGATACTCTACAACACCCCAATACATTCCCACGGACTCTCTTAGATTGACTTCCAGATTCACTTGGACTCCCTTTCACTTACTGGGACCTATCAAGGCTCACATTTGCGAGTATCCTAATATCTTCCTAACGTAGAATTACACAAGGGTAATCTGGCCTTACCAGCGATCTCAAAAGTGCTACACCTTATCACTTTTTGCTAATTCTCTGGGGACGGACTGAGGAAGTCAGAAGATCCAACACAATAATTAAGATCCTAAAAAACAGTCGAGTACAAGAGAGGATCAGAACAGATATCTTTCCTAGAAAAGTCCATACAACTTGATGTACATCGGTATATTATACAAGAGGTCTGTACATTATTCTTAGAATTTTAAATAATTTTCATTAATTTTTATTTTTTGCATTTTTTCGAAGATGAATCAACTGGATTAATATTCCCTACGCGTGAGAATATATAATGCATATTTAACTAATGGATTAAAAAGTCATAATTTCAAACTAGAAGCTAAAATATTTAAGAAATTCGCATAATGTATTTTACTTAAAATGTACCATACATTTTAAATTTCTGTAATTTTACACTACCTGATATTGAAAATGCAACGCTAAGAATGATTGGCAAAAAATTAAGCAGGGTAGGGCGCATTTTATCGAATAATATAAATGACGTGAAATTAGTAATTTTCCAGCACACAGCATTCATGCCATAATTTTTGTCAGAGAAATCATTACGGAATACTTTTTCTTGCCTCAGTGGATACATGTAGCAGCAGAGAATACCAAATCATCACCAATGGAGGGAGTTCCGGGAGCCAAATGATTTTACAAAGAGCATAGTGATTCAATGAGAAAGGCAGGTTAGTCCGCGCGTCGAATCTCAGCTGGTGCCCACCTAGATACGTCCATGATACACCATCATTGGAAAAAATAGTTGCAACAAGAAAATGGGGCAAGTTTGGGGACTCTTGGAGAGGGTAAAGGCACGTCAACATGAATGGATCGACGCAACCACCGACAAGTGGTTGAGAGCCCGCAGTGCGCTTATATTGTCATTTGGCAGCATATGTATGCAAGCATGGCCCATGGCCTTTGGCAGCATGACCTTTAATGTTTCTATATCCACTAATATTACCTATCGACAGTTGGCTGGTATCCAGCTGTAATAGCACCCAGAAAATTGTCATTGACCTCGTAACACAAATGACACTATTTGCAATCGTGCTGGGCTAGAATAACTTTGACCACGGAATAGCATAAGGTCGTGCACTCAGACGAGTCAAGCTTCTGTTTTCTCACTGTTAGTCGCCTTGCACATTGTGGGGCCAATGCAGTATAGATTCAATTCAGCCGTATCGGTGGAACGCTCCATTGTGCTACAACGTGGTGTCATCATTTGCGGATTCCCTCACATACTAGAGCAGGTCACCTTTGTTTTGGATTCAGGAAACAATGACAACCCAATAATACGTGGATGATGTGTGGTGACAGGTGATACTTTTCTTCTTCGGGGGATGTTCAATACGCTTTACTTGCAGGGTTGCGCCAGACAGCAAATTCTCCTCATTTGCCAACGTGCTTTGCAAGATGTACAGGTGCTTCCATGACCACCATTCTCCCTTGATCTCTCACTAATTGAACATGTCTGGGACGTGATTTAATGTCACCTTTACAACATGTTCAGGTTACGAATAATGGAAATGATTACCAGGATATTTAGAGAGAGATACCGATCTCACTGCCATTTTATATAGATGTATTGCTTTGTGTATTCCCGCCCACCATGGTCGTACAACCTACTGAGCTGACAGTGTTCTTTCTCTCTTTGTGTTACAAATGTTACTTTATAGTAAACACTTTAAAGTAATATTTGGTGGTATAATACTTTAAAGTAAGGACTAGACCGTGGGTAGCCTAGTGGTTAGAGCATCGGACTCCAGACCGGAAGACCTGGGCTCGATGTCCGATTCCACCAAATACCCTCCGAGTGCACATGGAGTACGTGCCCGTAAAATCAGTGGGTCCGAAGTCTCGTAGGCTAAATCACGAGTGCAGAGGACTGGAGAATATTTCTCTTCCCTTCAGTTCCATGCCAAAATTGTGGAGGCGGAGAAAGGTGGTGTCACCATCTATCATCCCTTCGGGAATTTCTCCGAGCTAGATCGTACTGTCACCTGTATCCACTAGAATATTTCTCTTCCCTTCAGTTCCATGCCAAAATTGTGGAGGCGGAGAAAGGTGGTGTCACCATCTATCATCCCTTCGGGAATTTCTCCGAGCTAGATCGTACTGTCACCTGTATGGTGCTCAAGGCTAAGGCCAACGACGCGTACTTCTAGCCCCTTGCCACGATGAATTTCGTGCGCTTCGATCTGACTGCGTCAGACAGATGGCATTAGAAACAACAACAAAGTAAACATTGTTTATTTTTTGATATTTGTCTGAGTTTCTTAGCTTTATGGTAGCTTCTTTTTGGCGTTGCATTTTCAATGTCACATAGTGTATCTGCTTACATTTATATTCTTATTTAAAAAGTTTAGGTTCTATACACAGCATGAATATTTTCCGCTTTAACTAGCATCACGTTAATATTTCTAATTTTTGTTAAAAAACTAAGATGACAACGGGTTATTTAGGAATTTTTATAAAAAAGTGAAATAAATAAATAAACACCCGGCGAATTTTTTTATAGATGAAACTCAGTTTTATTTTTAATCTGCAGATGCTAATTTTAACGACGAGAGTGGAAAAAAGCCATGATAAACAGAAGAGATATAAATATATGCAAAATAATAAAGCGTATCATAACACCAAAAAAATCTACACTAGACTAGAAAAATACATTGCCTAGGATAGTCCAGAGAAATAAAAACTTCTAAGGCTCTCTTCTTTCTCTGCAATATTTCTGCGGTTCAGTAGCAATAAAACAAATTCACGAAGCATAAGTTGGAAAAAAACTTTTTTTTTTAAATAGTAGCACTGGTCTTGAGTATAATTAATATCAACATGTTAAATATTTTTGTCACCATTTGTTTTTCAAAATTGCTGTAGTTTGTGACCAGACGTTGCAATCTAAGTAAAAGAATAATAATTTTTTAAAATCAGCTATTAAAACATTGTTTATGCTGTATAAAATTATTTATTTTTTCATTCTGAATAGAAAAATATCAAATACCGCGTTCAAATTTTATTTAGACAGAAAATGCCAATACATGGGGGAATTGAACCTGTAGCGAAATAATGAACATACCAATAACACCCGATTAGTCTATATTTATTTTTTCACGGAAAGCACACACAACCACCAACAAATTTTAAATGAACTGGAAATTTTTTAAAACAATATTTTAAAGAAAACAAAGTAAACACGACGCGATTTGCTACGAGAGATAAACACAATACATGTATACTTCATTTTATTTCTTAGAACTGTAATGATTATACGTCTGAGATATCAACAGAAAAAAATAACAATGCTTTCCATTTTTGAAAAGAAATACGTACAAAAAGAAGAAATTCTCCGGAAATCTTTCTGTATTTCCTTTCTTATTTTAATGACAGACCCAGAGTTTCCCATTATCAAACTGCCATGGCCTTTTTTTTATAAAGATTGTTTAAAGATCTCGGTAATGATGTAAAAAATAATGTGACCACTTAGAAAATGTACAGAGAGTTATATATTTCACATTATTGATTACCGTCTAAAATCATGCAAACATATTTTTTGGGGGGTTGAAAAAGATACTTTTTTATTTTCATTTAATATAATAATATGCTATAATATTTTCTTTAACAGCCTCATTAGTATTTTAAATAATAATGATCTTATTTTAATAAAAGGTAAGTTGACTTAAATAAAAATGATTTCTGTAATAACGAATCTAATAACCAATGTTATTTGAACTGCGTGTTTGAGTTGATTCTTTGGTGATATATATTTTTTCCTAGTTATATTCAATAAAATATTAGATTTTATGAAACTTTAATATATTTTCTATTAAAGTAGGATTTTTTAGCTTTACAAGTATTTTAAATTCTTAATATGAACTCATCTTGTAGAAATGCACTATGTGAGTGCGATTAATAGAAATACTTAATACTATACTCTCTTCTCTGAAATTCACCCCTCATTGCATTGTTTGAAAACTACGAGATAAAATATGACTTAATTTTACTAATTTGAATTATTTTTAACTCTATCAAAGCAGTTACATTAATAATTAATATTATAATACGCTACATGTTTTCCTTTTTTCATTTATAAAAGTCATAAAATTATTTAGATAGCAAACTAGTCTCATAAATTAGCAGAAAAAAAAAACTGAGTGAATTTCAAAGAGTTATTATTTATTTTTTTCAGTTTTATGTCATTTTCAACATTCTGACTGCTTTTATTTATTTTTTGTACAAATTTTAAAAGAATTTAATAAAACCTTGTATAAGGTTTAAAAGTATTGCGTAACGATTAAAATTGATGGAATGTTTCTATTATCGGTCTTATAACTTCAGCGGAAAACTAAGAATAAAAAACAAAAGCTGATTACTTTAAAAAATAAAATAGATAGATGAAAAAGAGCAACCGTTACCAAAACTACTATTAATGGAAGCATTAATACGAACGAGCAGACACGTTTGTAAATTTGACACGAATGCAAGATTTTGCTGAGATGTAATCCAAAATAAATTAAAACTTTAACACAGATATCTAGAAAGATTTGATACCGACTTTCATTAATGATTAAGTGAATTTTATTTAAGCTTTCACGTATGCATTTATCAAAGAATCTTCAGCGAGTTCATTACCTTGAATTGTTCGAAAGGAGTAAAAATAATTTACTGTTTGACGGACATTTATTACATGGTTTTTACTAATTTAGTTCCAAACTTTCGACAAGGTGTCTATATAATTTATAACTAGAACGTCTGGGATTTCGATTACCCTTAAACGTCTGACGTTGTCATTTCGACACCGTGATGTAAAATATATAAAATAATTGTAATAATTAAACAATTGCAGGACTAATGTTCAGTAGGGTTTACTTTTAAGACTTTTTAATGTTATTTCATGTAAGTATCTTATTATGACTCTTTATATCATAAAATTGACGTTGACATTACTCTTGTTGGACCACTACTGAATCGCAGATCTGCCAGGAACTTTCCTATTATGCGGTATATTCTGTGACATCCCTAGTGATATACATCAGGATTTACTGGAATATCATCAATTACATTTACACTTTATTTAGGTTCTTTGCAGTCACTTGTATTCAATCTTATGCCTTCATCGGAATCTAAATTACAGTGGTGGCCAAAACTGTGAATACTTTTTTAAAATTGTTATGTTTTTTAAGTTCGTATGCTAATAGAAACTTTTGCGTTGCATAAAATGCAAAGTATTTTATATCATTTTAAAGAGAAAATTTAATATTAAATTCAACACAAAAAAATTCAAATATTTGCAACGCAAAATACAGCTTCACATCGATGTTTTATTGAGCTGAAAATAGTTTTAAGCTCTTCCTTCGTTATTACATGATGCCAGGAAACAATTCTATCATCAATCAGTTCCTTTTTATTTCACAGGTACCTCATTCGGATAAGAGTTTTTAAACGGTGCCAAAAGTTTTCAATAGGATTGAGGTCACAGGACTGTTTCCTGACCAGGATAACAACTCAATGATCTTAGAACTGTACCAGTCTTTCAATTACTTTACTGTGTGGCAAGGAGCAGAATCCTGCTGAAAAATAAACGAAGCATTGTTGTGTAAATAGATCTCTGATGGAAGGCAGAAGTTTGGGTTCTAGAATGATGTCAATGCATTTTATGACATTCAGAGACCCATCAAAGATATGAAGGTGACCGATACCATCTGCTGATATGCATGACTAAATGATAAAACTATGTGGGTGCTACACATTTGCCTGGATGCAGTCAAAATGTAGCATTTCTGCCATTGTCTGGCTTATTTTAGGCTATCACTACCGAATAACGATATTTTAGTTTCGTCCCTCTATATAACTTGTGACCAATTAATGTGTTCCATTGCCCACTACAGTTCCTTTTAGCCCTGCTGTAAATTGAGATGTGGCCTTTTTCGTGGAATTCTACCTTTTAGTCTAACAACTGCTAATCTACTCCTGAGTGTTTTTGAACTGACAGAAACACCAGCATCACTCAGATCACTTCTGATGGATATCCATAAAATTCTTTTTTCTCTGAAACATAGCATTTTTGTTCTTCTGTTATCAACAGATATGGTTCACCTTTTTCGGCCTTTTCTTGCTTTTTTTATTAAATGTGTCTCCTGACATCTTAAACAAAACTTTCAGTCCCCAGATACAGTCACTGAACTACTCACCTGTTATGTATGTTTAACATAGGAAAAAATCACTTTCTCGTCACACATGCATCCAATTTAACTCTTTTATTTGATGTCAGTGGTTTTTGAGTAAATATCGTTGTTATCCTGGCCAGGAAACAGTCCTGACCTCAATCCTATCGAAAACTTGTGGCACCGTTTGAAAACTTGTTCGAATTGTGAATATAATTGTTTCCTTGCATCATGTAATAACGAAGGAAGAGTTTAAAACTATTTTCAGCTCAATGAAACATCGATATGAAGCTGTAATAAAGAATAAAGGCAACCGCATTAAGCTCTGATAACTCACTGATATCATGAGTATCTAATGTATATCGACAGTTATTGCATAATAACTTTTTTTGCGTTGCCAATATTTAAATTTTCTTTTTTGAATGAAATTAAGTATTAAATTGTCTTTAAAATGATATAAAATACTTTACATTTTGTGCAACAAAAAATTTTCTATAAGCACGCAAACTTAAAAAACATAACAATTTAAAAAAGTGTGTACAATTTGGGCCACCACTGTAGAGCAAAACAACTAACCACCATCCAATTGATTCTCAGAAACCTCTCACAACAAATTAATAATTTCATCAGGGCTTAGACCATTTCTACTGGTCATCGTTTTAGGGTGTCTGCTCTGCGCAAGGTTTGAAAATCGGATGAAATTTTTTTATGAGCATATAACCAAATGCTATGTAACGAAACACGTAGACACAGCAGTTTTAGAAAAATAGATTAGGTCAAATAGTACTCTGCGATAGAACTTTGGAAAGCCTGTTTTATACTGATTGTAACGATGAGAACGACAGCTATTTATGATGATAAATTGCCTTGGTGTCGAAATAGTACCAGCGGACGCTCTATGTATATTTAGTTGTAAAATTTCTACTAATTAACCTAAAACCACACAAGTTTTACTGTGTAAGTACTATGAAAATTAATTAAAAGTCACGAAAAATTTTCAAATTCCCTGCAAAAATGCGGAAAGGAGAACAAACTGAACAGGCTCCGGTATCAAATTGACACCTATGAGCGTTCTAGTGTAAATGCAAAATTGTGTTATTTTATTGCATCCAGCTTAAAGACTGAACACAATATGTAAGATCTGAAACAAAACCACCCACGTGTGTTTCCATTACAAAATTTTTTGATTAACAAAACTGGTATCCGTTTTCATTTGTCTATGAGTTTCAATATTTTACATTTTCTTTTGAAGAACAAGTCTAGGAAATCTTAATTGCTATCCCACTTTACATTATATAGGTAAATATAATTTAGTACTGTCGTGTGTTAAAAATATAATCATATCGTTTCAAATATATCAATATCTCATGAACACTAAAAACAATTTCTATAGACCATACATACAGAAAAAATGCTTTATAATATAAATATTTGCAGAAGTTCTAAGTTTTCAATTACGGAATTATTTGTCAAATCATTTTCCTTCTGAAAACTTGGAATGCGTCTTAAATTTAAGAGGACATTCGTATGGTTATATATTTTGCCCTTTTATTTTAGAAGTTTTAATTAACAAAACAGTTAAGACATGATTTAATTTTCAGTAAATTTCTTTCTACATTATTCTTATAATATTTCATAATCTACAGAATTAGTTACCTATATAATCTAGTATATCTTTAATATACATATATCTTGATATCCGTACTATTTAGAGTAATACATCAACCGTATGCTAAAGGTTCCAAAACAATCGTAAAGGCTTAAATTTCACATTTTTACCCTGATAACTTTTATTTACAAATTCTAGAATATTACACATTTCACATTATACTTATTTCATTTAAATTTCATCTCCATTAAAGAATTGTTTTAGTATATCTCCAATTATAACAAATGTGCCTCATTAAATAATATTCCCTCTCTTAAAAGTATCCAATTAATAATTAACATCCATTAATTTTTCAATTCAAAAAATTATGCTTAGAGATCTTAAAGGGTTAAAAATTCGGAACATTGTACAAATTATAATATTCAAAAGAAATATGGGATTTATGTTGAATTATTTCACAAAACTGAATGGTATTACACATTTTTTGACTAGTTTATTTGAAACGTTTTAGTAAAGTACAGAAGTAATGTATGAAAAAAAACATTTTAAAAAATCCAATCATAATTACCGTGTATTTTCGAATATATAAGTTGAAAATTGCTTTTTTTCTTCTAAAGTTTAGCCAAAATCTGAAATCCGTGTTTAAGCCGAATGGAAAAAAATCCTGTCACCAGGGGATGAAACGTTGCCGACCAGATAAACCATGAGCAATATTTTCTCATGAAAATGAAATTGTTATAAAGTAAAACGCCAGGCGTCAAATATGATATTTCTATTTCATGTAACCCTATATGAGGGTAACACCCCCTTAATTTTCTTTATTGTACACTATCTGTGCTAGTCCTTCTTTCAGAGCCTTTTTTTGCTTGGAAAAAAAATTCAACTACGACACGTGATCGTCGACCTATGTTTTACGATGAGGTGGTAAAACTTGCTGCACACGATGATAAAATGCATCCAAATATCCCAATGATCAATTGTGTATTTTACGAAATATTCGCAAACTTGGATTCGGACATTAACATTAAAGAATATATGCGAATTTTTTTTACTATAAAAACACTTCATCAATAAAAATAGTAAAAATCGCTTGCGCTTGGCAAAAGAAAAATGTTAAAGAAACCGTTTTTTCCAAACTACGTTTTTGTTACATTACGTTTATTTTAACAAAGTTAGCGTATAAGGTTTTTACTCGGCTTATTGTTTATCTCTAGTCAAAATCATAAGAACACGGATGTATTAAAATTCTTTTGTATTTTCAATTAAACCAAAATTAGAATTTCAAAAGAAAGGGGGAAAACCCCCGAAAATATATACCTGAAATTGTGAAGTGGTTTTTCCAATAAATTGTTTTATTCCTTAAATTTTATAAAATGCTGAATTTTTTTTATTTACTTAAAAGCATTTTCTTTATTCCTGAAATTTTTAAAATATTAAACTGTATAAAAATCAATACTGATAAAATCTTATTCAGAATTTCTGGTGGTTTTCTATCCTACAAAAACTCAGCTGCCTTTTTGAATATCGCCTTACTAGTCGCCAAATATAATTTAGTAAAGAGAAATAACTAAAAGGAAAGTGATTAGGATTTTTAACGTATTTCTAAAGTCTTTTTTTGCCCAAATTCGTTTGAAAAGAGAACTATAGAGGGAATAAAAAATAATTTGAAATTTTTCTCGATAAATCCCTTTTCATGGTATTCTCTTTTTAATGGAAATTCTCTCTATCTCTCATCCAATTTATGACTTTGCTGCTATTTTAACTTTTTGCAAATTATGAAGCATGGACAATTACTTATTTTAAGTGCACTTAGAGAAATATTTGCAAATGATTTTTAAATATTGGGTTAAAACACTTTTTTTTGAGAATGCATGGAGTTTTATAAAGATTTGAATAGTTTTGCGATTCCTTTAAAGTGAATAAATTGAGAATGAATTTTTTTAGAGAAAGAACGAAAAAAAAATATTCTTTTAAAGCAAGAGCATTCTTTTATATACACCATAGAATAATAAAATCATTTGAAACAGATTAATGAATCAGTCCGATAATGCTTCGGGGAAAATTTTAATTTTTATTTTGTGAAGGTATTTTGGAATTTAATTACTTTTTTGGAAAATGTTAACGTTCGTGTGAAAGGTTAATTTTTTTTCACTATATAAGTCCTGTAAATTAATTTTTCAATTCCTTCTACCTACTATTAGTTCACTCCTTCCCTATATATATATTGTTCAAATTTTCAATCGTTCATAAAATACTTTTTATTCATCCACTCAAGTTTAAAAAAAATGTATTTGAACTTGTAGTGGATGACACTTGATGTTCATAAAGTTTTTTCAAATATTAATTCATTACTTAATTTTTTTCTTAATTTAAAATTTATACTGCCTTATTTCTGACGAAATAAGATTTATCTGCAAGAGAGTTGAATTTTTGAAGTATATATCTTAGAAGTGGGTTTATCCATGTTTTACGACAACAGAGGGGATAAACTTTAAGAAAAAAATGCCGATAATTATTTCAAATGGAATGTAACTCTGAAAATAATGTGAATTTTTCAAAACTCACAGTTGAGCCTCTGTACAAAGGTTTGAGCTATGTACAGGCAAAGTATTATTACAATAGAAGCATTTTTAACAAAAGGAGAACATTTTGAAAAAAAGGTTATTACAAGTCAATTTTTAGCCGAAATATTTTATTTAAATTTTTTTTGTCATAATGTCCTTAAAACAATTTTATACATGTATTCTAATCTAAGTGACACTAAATATCTTGAAAATTATCCATTTATGCACCTTTTTAAAATCACGGTTCCGAACGTAGTCGAATACCTTAAAATTTACTATAGTACTATAGTACTTTATTATTGTCTGATTTGCAAATATTTATTGCAAAAGCAATGAATGAATGTCAATTTGATTTGATTTAATTTGCGTCGCACTTTCTAGTAACAGGATGGCTATTGGCGATGGACTTCGTACTTTTAAACCTTCGGCAAGTGACGAGGACCACATGAGCAGGTATTATTCTTATATTATTTGTATTATGCCGTACTGATACAGTGGGTCTCTCAAAAACTGGATAATCAATAACCCGTCCGTCCTGATAACTCGGCCACACCCTTGCAGGTCGAAAAAAACCCACGTGTAGACCCGTTCAATGTCTCAGACGTTCACGTTGAGGGTACCTTACAAACTCCTAAAATATCACATATAGTGAGGGACTAAAGACTGTCGAAACCATCCATCAGTTTCCTGAATAACAATGTGCGTCGGTGTATACTGGGCATACTGTTCCTTCGCCGTTTTCGTGACGAAGCCGCAAAATCCAGAGTGCAGAACGGAATATAAGACATTACGTATTTCTGTACAGAAAATAGCAAGTTTTTGCAAAGTCGGCTATTCAATTTTCATAACAGACAGTTTTATGCCTTCACAGAGTATTTTACTAAAGTGTCTGATCAGGTAAATTACAGTACTCTATGAATTCATTAATTTTAATTTTCATGTAGTATACGCTCTATTTCTTTATAAAGTACCTACATACTTTTCCTTTGTTTTCGGAAGTTTGTACAATTTATTTTGATTTGTATTATCAAGCAAACAATACATACAAGCGCAGTACAATATTTTCTGGAGGAAATATTCGTACTAATTCCTTTTTAATCCGATTCTCAATAACCCTCCATTTTCACAAACTCGGTAACCCTTCGGCCCACATTAGGCATTTTCGAGTCTCTGTACTATTATTCACTGAATTAATACAAATATGTTAAGTCATATAACCAATGTTAATAATTTATGTATTTATTACTATGCAATTTATTCTTATCATTATTAGCATTCTTAACTGACGAATTTAAAAACTAGTTCAACGTACCTTACTGGTTTGGTTATGACACTTGTGTGTGCCCAGAAAAGTACTCATTTGCCACATGGATATGTTTTCTCCCACCAATAGCTGATCGCATTGGTTGATGTCGATGCCGCTGACGTCCACGTCCACGCTCAGCACTCCCACGAGCCTGTTGAAAAAATGTTAAATGATTCGTAGTTCGGCATGAAGTAAAAATTAAAAGTGAGAAAAAGGATTATAGGTAAAAGATCTCTATTTCCTTCATGCAGTATATAAAAATGAGAAAAATAATGCAACTACTTACTATGATTTAAACTGTTTTTAAGACAATTTTAATAATAAAAGAATTTAAATACTGTATAAGATATGTGAGTGTTGTACGTAGGAGAGAATGCTTTGTGTCCTAACTCAAACAATTTTTAAATTGTTTCTTAAAAGCATAATTTTCTATCCATCTATGTAATTCAATCAATTAAAACTTTAGATCTTCATCTCCTTTTCGCCAAGAAATTCCGTGTACATTATTATTTAAATATTTCGAACATCGGTAATTCCCTGTTTGTTGTTCTTTATTTGATTGAATGCTAAAACATATCCTTCCGTTTTTTAACACATTTAATTATGATAGGATTTCTCTGGCCTAAACACATAAGTTTTGAATGGATACTTTGGAGTCTTACAGTTAATATAACATACCCAAGAACTAAATCCCATTTTGGTGACAAAAGTGGCGATAAGTTCACCAAAATGGTAACCATGTTTTGTGGCAACCTAGTTTATTGTATTACACCGTCATATAAATTTAAGCATTTATTAACTTTTCGTCTGGGAAAACGCAGCGTCTGACGGTTATTTCGGTATCTTTTAGGCTGAACCGAAATGTTCATCAGAAAATAGAAAGAATTTCTCATCTGTTCTTTTTAATTATCTACTTCTGGAATTATCTATAGAAAGGAGAGGACCTATAATGTTTGCAAATAGGTTTAATAGGGGTATAATGAAGCCTGAAAATCTCATTTCATTCTTTTTTAAAATTTTAAGCTGGAGTTGTTGTTGGAATAGAGAAAATCTTGCATGTTTTTTTAAAAAGTCAGTTATTTTGATTACTTCTTTTGGTCCTTTTTATGGTATTTTTTGTTGCAATATTTGACTTTAACTTCATGTTATGTTTTTCCTAAGAACAGCAAAAACTTTGTCTTTGATTTTCAAACATGACGCCATCTAGTTTTATACTGCAGTTTCAAATCTGAAAATCGCGCTTTTTGCCTTCCTCTTTGTGCAATTTTAAATTAGCTACCAATTTTAAATTAGTTACCGTACTCAAGTTTGCCCTAGAATTCACAGAAAAAAAGAACCAGGGACTCTGCAATTTCTATCTCTGTTATTTCCCCCAATATTTCTGAACGCTGTACGTCACGCTAAAAACAAAGCCAAGAAACTATCTCTTCTTGGTACAACAAAACCAATTCATGTGCATCGAGTTAAGCAAAGGAATTCTTCCTTTAGATAACATTCAATTTAGTGCTTAGATCCTAAACCCGTGCAAAAGCTAGCAACCTTCCCTTGTAAAATAGTAACCTACCCCGCAGGTGCGGAGAATGTCGCCAAACTCTAAAAAATACCACCAGCAGTAGTCAGAAACTACAGCCTCGTTTTTATTAGTAAACAACGAGACCAAAGATGACAGAGAACCCGGAGTTGATTGGATCTCCATAAAGGGGGTAAAATCCCTTTGTTATAACAACTGTTTGATATACAGAATAATTACCTTTTGTAGCAAAGACAGTAGTTTTGAGACAATATGAAAATGAACCAATAAGATCGTGGAAGGTTTCCACAGGTATCAGTAATCATGTAGATTCCTGTAAGTCCAACAATAGGGTACATATATTGCGAATACAGTAATCGAGGTAATGCTTAAAATGTTCTGTTGGGTTCTGGTCTTGGAAATTTGGGAACAAGTTGGGGCACCTAGCAGTCTTCGTCAAGCATTTTCGGTTAATTCTGAATGCATGGCGCGCAGTACTATCCTCATGATTGATCTCATCTTTGAAATGAAACACTGTCATCTTGTAAAGATATGCCTGGTTACATAAACTGCATCCAAGACTCAAACTGTTGAGTGCATCTTCCACAGATTAGTAAGAACGCAGGTAATGCCATGAAAATATCTCAAAACCACAACGCTATACAGAACTATGTTCTTTCAGCAATAGTTACAAAGTGTTTGCTGTCAGGCATTTGTAGCTCTCTATGTGGACGTCCATTGGTTTACACAGTGGAAAAAGTGCATCGTCATCAAAAACAACCATTTTTCAATTGTTGGAAGCCCATATCTCGTATTGCCTCTCTAATTAAAGCTATCACAACTCAATTAAAATGGATGTAGTGACCATCCACCTGCTAGGAAGACCCATACAGGTCAGGGAACAATGCGTTGTTGGATACATGTTTAAAAATATAATGGTTCATTTGATACGTTGAATATACGTTCATTTGATACTTTTCAGTCAGTCCACACACACTGTAAAAATCAACATTCTCCAATCACATCAAAGATATACTGCATTATTTACGTCCTTTATATTAAATGGTGTCGTTACTCTAGCCACAGTAAGCTTTAACCAACCCTGCGTGCGAACAGTTTACGAACTTGAGAAGTTTCTGAAATATTGTCACTTTTGTACGAAAGCCAATGGCCATCACTTTCTGAAAGTTAAATCGCGGGATTTACCCATCGCTGCGAAAGAGCAAAGAAACTCTCTATGGAGATTAGAGCCATCTGCTGCATTGGACGTGCACTGTTTATGTATGTGATCATAATAATGATATCTTGTATATGCTTACATTGATCACCATTCTTCATAATTTATCATTGTAAATCAAAACTGGCAAGGCATTCAAAACCCTCTTTGTCTCATACACACATTTATACATAGAGACATATTCTTGTACTCTTTTGAACAACTACCTTATTTATTTGAATCTAAGCCACCATATTTTCTAAGCCCCAAATTTTCAACATGTTTTTCTGAAAAAATGAAAAATAGTGTGTAAAATGGTTTATCGAGATAGATATACACTTTATGTCCATAAATTAAGGATAATTCAGAATCACACAGAAATTGAACTCTAAAATAAAAATTTCACCTGTAGAATTATCATACACAACTTGAAGAAGAATATGCAAATTACAGGAAACCACCAGATGGCGCGGATAGCACGTCACAATGACGAGAGTGTAAGAGATGGGTATATAAGGAATGGTGGCAAAGAAGTAAAATTGTTCACAAGCGCTTTAAAAGCATTTCAGTGCAATAACTGCATAGTTATGGCACAAAGGAAGCATTTGGATGATTTTTTACGTGGTAGAATTATTGGATGACTAGAATGTGGACGTACCCAGCAGGGAGTATCCAAGGAACTTGGTATCGCCCAGGGTGTCATGCCCAGGCTTTGACAACGATTCCAAGATGATGGGAATGTAAGTAGATGTTACAGCACAGGTCGCCCCCGAGTTACAACGCAGAATGAGGACCGGTATTTGGCAAAAGAAGCAGACGGAGCACAGCATCACACCTGTCTCGTCAGCTCTCTTCAGCTACCGGTACGGCAGTTTCAAGGCAGACCGTGTACAGACGCTTAGGACACATTGATCTATATGCTCATAGGTCTGTCATATGTGTTCCCTTTACCGCAACTCACTGAAGCCTGCGATTAACCTGGAGTAGAGAGCATGCATTGTGGACAGAACAACAGTGGTCTTGTGTGATGTTTTCCGACGAGTCCAGATTTAGTTTGCAGTCTGATTCTCGCCGAACTTTAATATGCAGAGGGCAAAGCACACGATACCACCAAGAGAACACCATTGAACGACATCGTTACGGTGGTGCAGGATGGCTCGCGTTTGGGGAGGAATTATTCTTGGTTCCAGAGCTGACCTGCATGTTCAGAGTGTAGCAATGACAGGCCACATTTATCGGGATGTCATTCTGGAACAACATGTACGTTTGTTTCGGGGTGCCATGGGTGATGAATTTCTGTATATGGATGACATTGCCCGACCTCACCGTGCAAACATTGTAGACGAATGCCTTCAATCGGAGGATATCACCCGTATGGATTGGCCAACTTACTCATCGGACTTGAATCCAATAGAGCATGTGGGGGATATGCTTGACCCCGTCAACCCCTTCCCACTGTCTACCGGAACTTCGGAGGGCATTGTGCTTGATGAGTTGTGTAATATTCCCCAAGATCAGAATGATAATTTGATACTCAGCATGCCTAGGCGTTGTAAGGCCCGTATTGCATCGTCTGGGAGACATATTCCGTATTAACCATCATACTAACCATGTTATACTGTTTTTTGTAAATAGGTTCTTTTGAAATTTGCTCCAGGGAGTAAAAATCACAATTTTTATTAATTATGTCAAACATATAGCATCTTTTCTGCTCTTTACCTTTTGTTTAATAAATAGACTTTACAAATAAGTCAAATTTGTTTTGCTTCTGTCTCTTTCTTTGCCTGAACCTCATTATTCTTAACTTATGGACATGAGTGTATATTCAATATTTAGGAAACTTAAAAAAATAATAAAATGAGAAATAAAAATAATAAATTTATTTTACCAGCATAAAAAAACTCTTAAATGCATACATATGGAGCTGCTATTGCTCTAAAAGTCAGTATCGTGTTCAATTCCATCCCCCTCCAACGAATTTATCAACTTTCGATTTTAGGTCACGCCCGAATTTCCAATAGCCTTATCATTGGAAAAAAAGCGCAGCTTAGATTCGTGCAAATACGGTTTTATTCAAAATAAATAAAATATTTGCTTAGCTATAAAATTTATAAAACAAATTCAAAAATATAATGCGTATAAACAAACGCCTTTTTAAATTAATTTGTTCATTAGAACTTACAATTTAATAAAATGAAAGGAAAAGATCACAATTAAATTAAATGATTGCTTAATGTCTTGATTAAATTAATGGAAAAAGTGATATACGGAAAGAAAATTCCGAAGATACCGATAAAAACAAGATTTTACTGAAACATAGCAAAATCAACAACTAATGAAGGAGGAGATAGGGTTAATTTCAAGGTGTCACAGTTGAAGCAAATTAGGTAACAAATATAAATTAAGCTTATTCCAGACGACAAACGATCTTTACTTCTGAAATTAAACTGGTTAACGGAAACAACTATAAAATTTTTCAATCGAAGGAAAGTTTTAGAAAGCTATAGTAAATGTGTTAAAATTACTGACAATTAAACTGTCGTAATTGAAGCCAAGGCAAAAGAATTTTCAAAGGCAACATTAAAAACAATTAGGAAAGATATCAAAGTAATTAACAAAGAAGAACAAGACGAAGAAAAGATTCATGGGTTTGAAAAACTTGCAGCTTTCAGATTTATATTTACGCAGTACAGAACATGTACAATAAATGAAAGATAGTTAAAAAAACTAAAAAAACACACGCTTTTATTATTAATCGAACTAAGAAATTGCAGACGCACATCCCCTTTTTCACATGGAGAACACATTTTTTGTTTGTTGTATTTCTATTGATCATGAGCGTTTTCGTTTAGGGTTGTAATTTAATTTTGTAGTCTCCAAATCTGCGATTAGTCACCAAATGTGGAAATGAAATCAGATTAGTTGCGAAATTTGGACACTGGAAATCATTAAACCTGATGATCTTGATCAGAACAATGGAACAAAAATATTAAATAATTATATTGTCATCGTTCCTTGACAAGTGAGCAAAATTTCGAGTTAATCTGACCTTTTAAAGTGGATAAAGTTAGAGTTCAAATATTCCGTTACATATAGGTGAAGCTAATGAAAGTGTCCTAAAAAGGCTGAAAATCGGAGTAATGCAAATAATTACAGAGGAGATAATTCCTTTGAAGTTACAGATACATGTTACTCACACAACGCGAAATTAAGATATAAAAAAATTATCGAGTCCTGTATGTACAATTTTTGAATACTCTAAAACAAACATGGTTGTTGTGATTTAAAATGTATATGTTACTATTCCGGTCAAATGCAAATTTATCGTCTGGAGTCATACTCCTGATTCCTAGCCGCGACAACATTGTAGAGATCAAACTTGTGAGTTTTCATTTCTTCTGCCAGTTGCGAGGGGAAATATCCACAATAAAAGTTTTTAAACCGACATTTGATAAAACTGCAGAAATCGTGACAAATGTTTCAGTATAACAGGCATGTGTCCAAGACAATACTGTCTCCTTAATGGTGGAGAAATCAAAACATCAGTACTAGAAATTCCTCCAGGGAGTGTTTGACCATCCAGCCTATAGTACAATGACATCCATCTCTTCTTCCTCTAGAACAGGGATGGCGAACCTTTTTGAGACGTGGGTCGAATTTCGTTCATAATTTTTTTAGTACTAGCGCGTGCGTCACTAATGCCCATTTGAACAAGAGGCAAGTTTAAAACTTTTTAACTGAGTATTTTTAAAACTAAAGGTCTTTAAAATTCTATTGGCCAGACGGGTAAAAAAGGGCGCCATGGAAGTAATTTTCTACAAACATAACTGAGCGCAACCTTTCAAGAGTGCTTTAAATATGATTATTTGCTTCGGTTTTCGATTTTTTTTTACAACAAACAAAATGTGAGTAAAATAATACACTTTATTCGACATTTTGTAAACACTTTTGCTTTATTTCAAATATACTACATTTCTTCATATGCATTTGTTTTCATTTGCGTAACTTTAGAACTTTAAAGATCAAACTGAAGGTTATACACAGCATTTAAATTGCTTTTGTGACAATGTATTTGAAAAATTCAAATAGAATATAAATAATCCCCACACATTAGAAAACATAAATAAGCCCGCGTAAGCAAACAAGTCATTGCCTAGCAATCTTGGGGCAGGTAAAAAGCTTGTGTGGGTCAGTGTCTGACCCACGGGTCATAGGTTCGCCATCACTGCTGTAGAAGAAATTCCTCTCCCCCCGGTTAGCATTTACCCATTGATGAAGACGGGTAGACAGCATGCTATGCTAAATTAGTTAAGAAGGACTGCATAAAATGAAAAAGTATTTTCTTTACATCCAAAATGCAAATTTATTCCGATTAGAATGATAGTCAAATTTAAAAACGATTCATTATTGATTTCGTAGATCGCAAACCAGCCAACTAATTTATCTCACTGAAACATTAGGAAAAGTTCCTTCAGCAGTTAGGTGGTTATTTGAAACACAATCATTGATTATAATTGTAAGTTCTCTTAAATTAACCTAAGATGCGTGTGATATGATGGGAAATACACAAATCATTAGTTTTTTGAGAGAGAAATCGAGGGAAATCGGTTCTCTTTAGTCAAACGATAATCAACTTGTGGCCCGTGGGCCCATTGGACCTTTCTGAGTGACTCAGTTATTGCCGTTGCACTAAATAATTCAATTATTTAAGAATAATGAATTAAAAAGAATTAGCGTGAATTTCAGTCAAATCAAGCAATCAAATATATCGATTTTGCTTTTGAAGTCGTGCTTGTACGAAGTGCGAGATAACGTTTTTTTCTTTTTGTAATTGTAACGGTTATTAATTGCAACAAATAACAGCGGAATAGCCATCATTTTAGCGGTGAAACTAATTTTTAATTATCCCTCATGATTTCCAAGCCAAAATATCTGAGGAATATATGTTGTTTCAAGACGATTGAGATCTTGATTATTTCGTTGAAAAAAACAAACGTGTTTGATTTGTCGTGAAAATGTTAAATTTTAAAACTATAATTTTGCTCATCACTATACCACTAAGGACAAATGTTTCAAATGCTCTTTTTCTTGATGATATCTTTCAAGATGAGATAAATCAGCTTCCTTAAAAAAAAATCTTTGAAATGACAACAAAATGCAGAGAGAACAAAATAATCTAGTAAAATTTGCTACATAATTTATTTTGATTAACATATGAAATTGTTAAGGATAAACATATGAATAAGTATAAACATAAACATATGAAACTATATATTCAGTTATTTATTCAGATATTTTTTTTAAGTAAAATACAAAAGTGCATAATTAAATTTGAGTCTTAACTAGTTTTAAACAAATATTACTGATTTCAGCCTGGAATTCAATAAAAACTGTTTGCTACCGTTCTGCACTTGATAAATTAAGAAATAAAAATAAGTGAGACTTCGTCAAAAGAAAAAATCAAATAATGAAAGTACATGGTAGCTTTATTTTTACGACAGCAGGCTTTGGATCATTGATGAAAGGAAACCGAAATTACACCATAACTAGGAAAAAATGCATAAAACCTATTTTTGTGAGTTGAGTTAGATAGACTTTAATACATGTAGTTTTGAAATAAAATCCGAAATTATGAGTTTTAATATTTTGATAAATTTTCGGCTTTTTATATGTCTTTGGTCTTACAGCCCCCCCCCCTATTAATCCTCATGTTGCGACCCGCGTGAAGCAGTTGCCATATGAATGTGTCCCGATGGAAAAAATGTTGAGTACCTCTGCTCTAATATATGCGAGGACCTCAAAAATTCCTCGCAGTTTTATTTGATTGATGCCGATATAGGATGATAAGGGACGCTAGTTTAAACTGATAACTTAATGGCCAAAATATAAAGATTTGCTCCGATCAAGAATGAAATCGATACTTTCAAGTCTATAGAAGGGCCACATAAATTTCTCGTCTTTCGGTGTCTGCCAAAAAGGGCGGCTTATGATGGACGCTAAGTTGTGTGTATCGTATAATAACTACGTTATTTATATTCGTTCAAAATACAGTCTGACCTCTGTATAACGAAGTCGCTACATCCCGAAAAAAAATTCGTTATATGGAAAATTTGTTACACAGATGTTCATCTTAGAATTTTCTTTATAAACCAGATAAAACAAATTTTAAATTCATAAACACTAAGTATTTAAAAAAGTAATTATTCACACCTTTTTTGTAAATTAATATATTTTTTTATTTTATATATCTTACCCATAAAAAAATAAAAAGAAAGGGGGAAAAAAAGAAAGAAAAACCACAAAGAAAGTTTCTTGACGCCTTTATTCGCTTACTGAATGATTACATTTTTTTCCCTTTGATGTTCAAGCAATTATGTATTGAAATTATGGAGATACAAGAAAGGAAGCAGCCAGTACGATTTATCAACGGTACAAGTGAACGGAGACTAGTTCAAAGACACGAGGCAACTCCACTGAGGGTAAAAGGGGATATCAAAGATTTTTCCAGTGAACTGGACAATAGGGGGAAAGTTTGCATTTCTTCGATGAAATACCCAGAATTTTATTGCTCTTGGCGAGTTAGGCAGCTAATAAAACCAGCTCAAGTTTTATGACCACCATAAAATGTGTTAAAAAAGAGAATAACTTGAAAAGTTCAGAAATACTTTAAAAATAGCAAAATGAAAAATTGAATCCCAAGAGGAAAAGTTCGTTATATAGAAAATAAACTTCACTATTGGGAGGTTATTTCACGAAGAAAAACGTGAAGTGTTCCTGGTTCCAGGAAAAAGTTCGCTATATGGAGGTTCGACTGTATTATCCATGTTGAAATAGAAAGCAAAAATTGAACTAGACAAGAAAATTTGTTTCAATTTATGCATGCTGTATTATACTTGTTAAGGTGACCAATCGATCTCCTTTAGGGAGAGAGAGACAGTCTTCATTTATAATTTCTGTCCTTTCTCAAAAAGTGTCCACCTACTTGTCCTTCTTTTCAATATTTTAAAACTAATCTGTTAATCTCTGCATTCAGAGATGTTAGGTCGAACTAACTGTTACGCGTCATGTGCCGGTACAGTATGAATTATCGGAGATATTAATGTACTTTGTACATTAGCAGGTCACTGATGGTGAGATTTAATTGTTTAAAGAGAAAACTACTTGTACTCTGCTTCCAACTTTTGAGTTCTAGACATATCTAAATTTTTTCTCATATAAAAAGTACTTTGAGTGCGCAAAGAAATTGTTTAACAACATCTTTGCGGACTCAACTGAACATTCAGAATTGTGTGAAATGTGAAGTCACAAATTATATTCCTGACATTGCGTTAGTGTGAGTACAAAAGGTTCACACTCAAATATTTAACTATATTGAAGGAATACATATATATTTTGTTGTTTATTTCTTATTTTAATGATTAAGTTTAAAAGATACATAATACAAAATGTATGAGCAATTAAAATTTTTTATTTATGTTCAAAGAATAGTTATGTTTTACGTTTATTTTCATGTTATTAAGTATATTTAAATAATACATAATTAATATATCTTAAAACTCTGAATCTGTATTCTTGACCTCTATCTCCTAACTCTGTGAGCATTTTAGCATGAATCGAATTATTTCAAATATTTCCTACTGTGTGGCACCCCGAATCATATTTAGTTTGGTTTGGCACACCACAATAACAAGTCCTTATCTAACTTAAAGCATGATGTAGTAAGATAAAATAATTACTATTCCATTTACTCCGTGATCTTTGAAATCGGAAAATAAAATATCAATAATCTGTTTCGTTTTATGTTCAAACAAAACATATTGTATTAAATAATAAAATTATGACATTATTTTAAAAGACCTTCATAAATAAATAAAAAAAATGCTAAGAGATTGTGAAGGAAAAATAACGTTGTAAGATTTACAGACAAATTGTTTGCTTGAAATAATCTAGCATAGTAGTTCTTAGAAATTGATAATTAATTTCCGGGAAATTAATTATTAATTTGATGCGAATTTCTGAGTATGTATGCTATTTACAGCATTTTCCACTAAATTCTACATAAAGATTAGATTCGATAATGAGAAAATATTCATAGAAGTTTATTTTATGTTAATTAAATTTAGTAATTAATCCAATAGCCCTTGAATTCATTTCCTTTTGAGTTGTTTATAAGGAAATCAGTTTTTAACAACGACGTTGAGAAATGCAAAAATTATTAAAAATAGCCTTTTTTTGACAATTGTACACAAAGTTCACACACACACATTTAAGGAGAATTATCTTTAAAGAGGATAATATATGAACAATTTAGAAATGAATGTTGTATTTATTGTAAGAATTTTAACAATTGGTCTCCTTTAAAAATGATTATCATAACTTAATTGTATCTTATTAGATTATAAGAAATTAGTTTTTTTTATTCGATCACGAATAATCAATCGTAGTATTCTAGCTCTAAAAATAGTTTCCATCTCAATCTAAAATATTTGAAATAAATTCATAAATGTAACAAATTTTTCAAAAATCCCTCTTATGATTAATCAATACCTAATTTAAATTGTCCTTTTCCCATAAAGTTTTCCTTAAGATTCCATCTTCTTTAACTGTCTGGGTTGGATATATAAATTAAAAGTTGGAAATAAAAAGACAAAACAAATAGTGGCCAGAAAGATCGATTGAAACCCAAAGCGAGAACTCTTTTAATGATTGGATTGAACTTGATGACAAATTTGGTTGTCAGAAAATTCCAATAAGTTCCAGGATGATTATTATGCGAGAAAATTTTAAAAACTCCATCAAAATTTTCCCCTGCTTGTATAAAGATTATACATGTAAGCGACATCGAAGTCAAATATTTGACAGAGACTATGCGTTTCATTGGCCTTTTGTGAAATTCTGATTACAGATTGTTGTGTACAGTTGTAAACTTCTGCGTTCAGAATTTGTTTGTGATATTGCAGATTTATACGCGTGTGTTTTTTTAATGTTGAAATAAAATCTACTCTCTAATTATTTGAGAGTAATTATTTGGGGCAACTTTTCTTTCAAGCAACCCTTTGGAGTGATTTTTTCCCAGTTGCCATAGCAACAACTTCGAACAACTTTTCCCAGTGAGCTGAAAGAATTGCTCGAAATTCCGGTGAATTGGGTTTTTCGGTTCTCTGCGTTATAAACAAGATGACCGTAAAACTTTCAGCCCTCAGCTTCGTCAAACGCATCAGAAATTTCGTATGATATTTTAATGGCATATAATACTTTAATGGGGTATAATCTTTTAAAAAGAATAACACACTATTTCTGTTTACGACCGTCAACAAAAGTGTAAGCGGAATAAAAGAAATAATATTAGATGTTCATTTTTTGAAGCAGAAAAATAGGTGAGTAATTTTTCAATCTGAAGATAGGGCACGGCTGATGTCAGAGAGTAACGTTTTGCTTACGGCAGCCCTTCGCCCTCACAGCTTCTTGAAACAGTTTTTCTAAAGAGGTTTGAGTTGTTTCGAGACATGCTTGTGTGACAGGGACTTTAATTGTATGAACCTTTCCTACATTTGGAAGAGTATGAACCTTGTGACAATACAATATTTCAGGGAAAATTGTTTTTTTTTTCAATTTCTTCTAGCCTCTCCAGATCTTTTATAAAGACACAATAAAGATTTTAGAATACATCATAAGCTAAGTGGGGTTGAGCTAAAGCAATGAGAAATTAAACGGAATTGTTTCCTTTAAAGATATATAATTTATATTTCAAGAATAAAAACCAAATCAGTGGCGCACACAAGGGGGGGGTGTGTGTTCTGGGGTCCGGACCCCCCCAAAGCCCTTGATTTTTTTTCCGATTGATTATAATTCTAAGTACATAGTACGTAAAATTTAATTAAGTATTTGTTATTAATGATTAATTTTTTTAATTAATGCTAATTATTTATTCAATAATTAGTTTTTTACTGTGTTTTGTTCCCGAAAATCGACAAAATCAAAAGGAGCATGATACAAGAATGGTGAACTTTCGACCCCGGACCCCCCCCCCTTGAAAAAATCCTGTGTACGCCACTGAACCAAATTATATATATTTTTTCAAAAAACACACTTTTAAAAATTTAAAACGACTCACAAAACCTTCAGAATTTTTTCTTCGAGTACTAAATCTTAATTTTAAGTTAACAATAACTGTAGTTTGTAATACTAAAATAGGAACATAAATCAAATGTATCATGTTAACGAACAAAACGTATACACACAACACATGCTTTTTAATGCTGAATTAGATGGTTATTTTTTCTTATTAAGTGGCCACATCTAAGTAGGTAGTTATTTGACATGTTTATGAGAGCATTTCTTTCTATTATAATCGCATGAAATGACATTATGAATATAGATGAGTAAATATAATCATATTACTGAAAAAAAAAGTGAAAGCTACCTACTTAGGCTACCACTTTTTTCTTCTACATTTATTCTTATCAAACCCAATATAAAAAACCCTACTAGATTAATAAAAGGAAAATTTTTTGCTTTTATTAAAAATTATTAGAGAACAAAAATGTTAACATTAAAAAAATAAGCACAAACTTTCATCGTTCGTTCGAGTGATAGTTAAATAGATTATCCGCCACACAGTTTTTAATAAACATACGGTTTCCAATCTCATTAATAAAAAAACCTTATTGTATTCAAGGACTAACGTTGTTTAAGTTAAAAAGAAGTTTCCGAAGTTTCCTCCTCCACATTATTTAATTAACAAGAAAGTAGTTTTGACTAGGATAATTCTTTTATTTTATTTAGAAATCTTCTTTGACTAGAACTTTCGAATTCAATTTTCGAGCACAATTGTATTGATTTGGATTTGAAAGACGGGAAAGAAAAGTTGATGGTCAACAAAGAGAAGTATTTTTGTGACTAATCAGAGTTAATTTTGAAGTAATGGTAAAACTAAATCAAAAACTTTAAAGTTGAATTAAAAAAATAATGGTTTTCAAATGTTTTATAGATATGAAGGTAGTAATGACGCTATCTCCTTAGAATTCTTAAATAAAGATGGCTTAAAAATTTATGTTGCTTAAAATGCTAGGCAAATAAACTTATTTTTAAACAAGTAAGGTAAAACCAGCAATAGGAAATTAATTTCACTGTCAAATTTCCTCTTTAAGAGTGTGAAAAGATATATAAAATTAGCATTCTCTAATTAGAAAAGTTTCTGAAAATATCTGAAAACCTGAAATTCAAAAATAATCTGGCTCAAAGTATGGACAACCTATGATATGGACTCAGAAAAGTCCTGAAGCAAATTTTACAATGATGTCGGTTTCTCTTTTGCATCTATGATAATCTGCATACATCTGGGGTGATTTTCTACCAACTTTTGATAGGTGACCATATGAATTAACTTCCAAATATCCATCATAGCGGAAGTGAGAACCGGTACAGCAAATGGTCGATTTGTGTGTAACTGGCTAGGTAATATGCCTTCTAATTCCCCCCAAAAATGTTTAATATGGAATTTAGAACATGGCTCTGAGAAGGCCAGTCCTGCTTTTGAGTACCCATTTCGTCAATCAGGACTGCGCGTGACAGTTGTCAAACCATAACTGAGTAAGTCTCGATATGTGATTTGAGCAATTCACCTGCTGGAAGAGAAATGGGTCAACCACGAAATACTGATATACAAATGGGAGAACAGCATTGTCCAGAACGTCTCTCATGTTTTCAAGTAAAGGAACTAAGGGATCCAAGCCAAACCATGAAAAATACCTCCACAAGATGATTCTGGAGCCACCGCTTAAGAAGAGCTCGCCTGGCATTCGCCAAACCCCAGACACGTCAACCAAATCCCAAGTTGTAAAGCGTGAGATTCATCACTCCAAAAAACAGTGAATGACGATGAGCTTTGCCTCGTTGCAATAGATTCTTCGCATTTTAGGGAAATATGCTGATCTTGTGATTGGCTGCACGACCATGGGATCCCTGGTTATTTAACTCTCGACAAACAGTCCTGCTGCTAGCACTAAGGCCTAATGGTCTTTGAAATTCCTGAGGGAATTCAAGCAACGTGGACTTGCGATTTTGTTTCACTACCTTTTTCAGTTCTGCACACAGTTGCTTTCTTTAATTTTTTCAATCCGCCACTTCGTTTTCCTGATGATGCACTATCTCGTCGTATACACTTCACAATTACACTCTTCACAGTGCATTTTGGCTTCTGTAGATAGTCTGAAATTTCACGAACTGATTTTTCACCAAGGAGGGCTCCCACTTTAATTCTGTGATCAAAGTCACTAAGATCCTTTTATTTATTTACAGTTTCAAAAACGCATTAGCATCACCTGGCAAACCACTAGCAACTCGTTTGTAGATTTAGGTTAAGCATTAAATTACGCTACCTGCGATATTCACTTCTTTAGGGGGTGTCCGGATAGTTTAGATGGGATAGTGTACACAGACATATGCATTTTATAAAAAACATAAGTATTTAATCAGAAGCTACGAATTATCAATTGAAAATTAACTTTGTCTTGCAAAATATTTTTTACTACATGCTTTTAAATAGTTTTTAGCATGTGTATTAAAAAGCAAATAAAATACTTAATTACAAAACCAGACTTCATTTATATGGATCTAACCCTACTATAACGTTTCTTAAAAAATTTTAAATTTTCCCTTAGTCTGTTCGAAATAAGATGCAGAATTAACTGAAATCATTGACTTCAATAATTTCGTCAAATTTAAATTTGCATTCACAAATGCTTCTACAATTTAACTAAGATTTCTTACATTCCCACATCTTCATAATATTTTTCAAATATCTAAAATAAATTATATTAATATGTTTACAACAAAACTGTGTGCAGTGGAATTTGAAATTTATTCATTCATTCGGTAATTCATGCAGCTTTCAGCACTTGAAAATTGGATGTGCTCTTAACTTTAATGAATTTTGTAGCACTTTTTGAAGTTAAATATATAATAATTAGACTTTAATATATAATATAATAATTAGAATTAGATTCAGGACCAAAGAGAAAAATGAAGGTTAGTTAACCCTTAAGATCTGGTTTAGCGTCACGAAAACGACACCTCAACCTTTTACGTTTATTGCGCTGGCATCCATTAAAATTTGGTGTTTGTTTTATGTTTCGGTGTTTTGTATACATTTTTTTCTGAAATAGGATAACTTTTTCTGTTTATTTGTAGAAAAACGGTTGTAAATGTTAAGCTTATTTTAAAGTTAAAAAACGTAAAAATTTTACTTTAAAAATATAATTTGTTTGCTTAAAAAATCAGCAACCGGAGGAATGGTAATCGCAATAAGATTCCTTCACTGATATAAATATTTATAATGCAGAAATTTACCATAGATATCTTTGTAGTGGAAATATTTCTTATTGTGTTTTAGAGAGGCAAACTTTAAGTGCATGCAAATTTTCGTCTTTAATTATACGGCAGCAAATCCGATGACTTGAAAAAAGAACACAAGCATCGTTTAAAAAACCATGCGAAACTGTCCAAAAAACCTGAAATATATTATAATTACAAACAAACTTAATGAGAGATAGTTTTCTTCTTATTAACATTATTTGTTTTTTATTCTCATAGAAATTTACTATGGGGTGAGGTACAAAATTTACTGATAATGAACAATCAAAATTCGATGTGTTTATTGACGAAAGTATTTCTATTCAAAAAATTATTTATAAACTACCTGAGTGCACCTGCAGGTAGAAGCAACAAAAAATATTGCATTGTACAATCTTAAAAATAATATTAAACAACAGAAAGTCTATTTTAATCATGACCGAAGCCGATTTCGAAGAGTAATATCTAATTCTACTGAAACTCGTTTCAGCCAGAACTTCACATAACTCTAAATTCTGGCTGAAAAAATAGAAGTTGTCTAAAAATCTGTAAAAGTTTCTTCAAAAGGAACCAAATAAACCCACTAATTTACGTAGGCTGTTCAATAAGTAATAAGACTAATTTTTCTGCCGCAAAATCTCTTATCTGAATGTTAATTTCTGTGGCGTAAGAAAAGTTTTTCTGTCTTAAGAGAACAGGGACATCATATACTTTCAAATAATCGATTTTTCAATTTTAGTTCTAAAAAATAGTGCTTATTTTTCTGAATCTAAAAATGTATAATACTTATATGTTTGTTGATAAAATAGCCCTAAAATATGAAAAATAAAAATGTAAATAAATGACCACGCCCCTTTTGACACGCCCCTTTGAACTTTAAATATGTAGTTTCCCCTGTGTTTTATCTATATTAACTTTTGATTGTTTTTTTCGTTTGAATGTTAACCCCGCTACTTTTTAGCCACGCTTGTGCGTGAGCTATTGTTCCAAGCTGTGTGACAAAATTTCTTACTTTAAATTTCGGTTTATGGCAATGTTTTGAACCGAGTTTGTCTATTCCGAAGTTTCTTGTGGCATACAACTACTTAATTTTACATTAATTTTCGTAAGAAATATTTATTTTTTACTTATAATTATTAATATTCATAAGATTTTAAAAGTATCTTAACTTTTTTTAAACGATAAAAAAAATTGGCAGAAGGAAGTATAGTAGCAATCAACATAAAAAGTCTAAATCGACTGAAGAATTGCTTTTGAATTTCGTGGAAAGTGCTTCTAGGAGAAAAATTAAAATACCGGATTTACTAAAAGAACAAGATTCTCAAAATGTAAACATAATCGTTGAACTGGATTTATTATCTTCCCTTATGAAAAATCTCTTATGTTGTAAATATTGCTGTTCTTCAGAGAAAATTGAGCTGAGAGAAGATTTAAAAAGTCGTAGAGGTTTAGCTGTGAGTTTGGAAATAATTTGTCACAACTGTGGAGAATCGACGAGTACAATGTCATCAAAAATATCAAATAAATGTTATGATGTTAACCTAAGATTGACATATGGAATGAGAGCTATTGGAAAAGGTGGAGCTGCTGCTCGAATATTCTGTGGGCTCATGAATTTGCCTCCACCACCTGCAAAGTTTGAACGCCATAATTCTTTGTTTTTAAATGTTTTAAAAACAATTAGTGAAGACTCGATGAATGCAGCTGTTCACGAAGCAGTCATAGCGAATGATAATAATTCAAATATAGCTGTGGCTGTGGATGGCACATGGCATAAAAGAGGCTATTCTTCATTGAACGGAGTTGTATGTGCTACGTCTGTTGAGAACGGAAAGGTTATCGACTTTGAAGCTCTCACAAAATATTGTTCTTCATGTAAGGGTAAAAAAAACCATGTGAAAATTGTGCTAAAAATTACGAAGGATTCAGTGGGGGAATGGAATGTCGGGGGGTATTAAGTATATTTCAGCGATCTGAAACATCACGAAAAGCATGTTATACGCAGTATCTTGGTGATGGGGACTCAAAAGGATTTCTTACTATAAAAGAAGCAAAAGTATATGGTGACACAGAAGTTGAAAAATTAGAATGTGTTGGCCATGTGCAAAAGCGTATGGGCACAAGGCTGAGAAACATTCTAAAAATGAGCAAAGGCATTAAGCTATCAGATGGGAAAAATATTTCGGGACGTGGACGGCTAACGCTTAAAGAAGTGGACTCAATCCAACATTATTATGGGCTAGCAATCCGTAAAAATTTGTCATCTGTGGAGGACATGAAAAGAGCCATATGGACTATTTATTTTCATAAACTAAGTACTGAGGATAATCCTCAACACGCTTTGTGTCCTCTTGGTGAGGATAGCTGGTGCGGTTATAACCGTAGCATTGTTACGGGGAATTTTATATTCACAAGCATTCTTTACCCGAGTCAATTTTATTGAAAGTGAAAAAAGTGTTTCGGGATCTCACAGAGAAGGACTTATTGAAAAAGTGCCTTCATGGAAGAACACAAAATCCCAATGAAAGTTTTAACAAATGTATTTGGGAGCGAATTCTAAAACAGTTTTTGTTGGCATTGAAACTTTGAAATTTGGAGTTATGGATGTTTGTTTTAACGATGGATATGTAAGTAGGATAAAAGTCTTTGAAGCTCTGGGCATTAAACCAGGATACAACACGGAACGTGCCTTACTTATAATTGATAACAAACGAATTTTTGAGGCTGAACGTATAGTAAATAAAGTGTCATTGGAAGCCAGAAATAAAAGAAGGTCTTTAAAAAGGAAAATAGATAAACAGAATTTAGATGAAGAAAATGAATACCAAGCAGGGAAATATTAATCAAATCTATAATGTAAGGAGAAATTTTTTTGTTAAGTTTTATTATATTTTTTCTCGAATGTTTAATATTTTTAAATTTAGGTACACTTTAAAAAACTATTGTAGCATATTGTTTGAAACCTTTTTTATATATCTAAACAGGATGCATGTGCATACAGTGAACAAAATATCTTTTAGTATGTGTCTAATTTTTTGAAAATTGATTTTATATGTAAAAAAGAAAATTAAGATTTTCATAATTTTAAGGTTTTATGATTATTTTTAAGAAATTATGCAATTATATATATATAATTAGTTAAAAACAGATTCATTATGTTTAATATGTTACTTTATATATATTTGTAAATTTTTTTGTATATTCAAAGAATATTTTTGTAAGAAATGGTACCTATACATGAAAATATGTATTACAAGATCTCGAAAATTATGTTCATGTTAACTAAAACAAAGGGAAAAAAACATATGAATTTAAAATTACTTTTGTAACTCTAGAAAATGGTTAAGGATTATTATTAGTCATATAAAATAGGCAAGGAAATACTAATTAAGTGTATAATATGTGAAAATATTGTTTTTTTTTTTAGTTTTTTCACTTTTTCTCAAAAGCATATTTTTTGCATTTAGGTACATTTTAAAAAAACTATTGCACTGTATGATTCCTGATTTTTATACTTCTATACAAGATGCCTATGCATATAGTGAACCTAATTTTTTTCTATTAAAATAGTGCCTAATTTTTTAAAAATTGTTTTATGCATAAAAAAAAGCAGAAAATAAAAAATTTCAAATTTCAAAAGTTTCATAATTTTTTAAAGAAACTATACTAAAATTTTACTAAAAAAGGGTTTCACTGTATTTTATGTATTGTTTTATATATGTGTAAAAAATATTTTGCATAAAAAAAGGATACTTTTTTAAAAAATGGTACCTATAAACATAAGTATATATTACGAGTTCTCAAAAATTATGTATTACTTAAATTAAGTAGTAAAAAAAACTTTTGGAGTAAAAAGTTATTTTTGTAGTTCTACAGAATAATTAAATTATCTTTATTATAGCCATAAAAAAATCTAAGCTCTATTGGAAATTTTAAATGATATATGTCTCATAAACAAAGGGTCTTAATTTTGGCATTTTACTCTTTCAAGCATGTCCTGGTTCCCTTAACAAAAGCTACCAATAGATGGCATGTACAGACTCGTATTATTGAGTATCACGTGATCGAACTGAAGCGTGTTTGAGGACGCCTGCGAGACGCGCCCAGTTGTCGAAATGGAAGCAAAAATCTACAAAAATCAGAATCGGAGACTTTTGATATGATACGATATGATTAAAGACAGGAACAAGAAGGCAACAATATCTTAAAACGCTTTATCACAGCGGACAAAGTTTGGTTGTATTACTATGATCCAACAATAAAACAACAAAGCAGTGAATGGAAACATCCATCTTCACCTACTAAAGAAAGCAAAAACTGTGAAATGAACTGGTAAAGTTATAACCAGAATTTTTTTACTATGAAGGAATTGTGTATCAACGTGCTGTCGAACCCGGTACTACCGTAAACGACTCGTACTACTGCGAACAATGGTACAGCACGTTAAAAAGAAACTCCAATTGCTTTGAAATGGCTTCCTATTGCACCATGACAATGCCCGACCATATATTGCTCGTTGCGTACTGGATGTTTCGCAACAGAACAACGTAGAGATTTTACCACACCCTCCATACAGTCCTGATCTCACTCTATGGGACTTCTGGTTGTTTCCTCAACTTAAGAAACCATAACGAGGCAAACGTTTTGCAACAAGCAACAAAGCATGTGCAAAGGCTGCGGAGGTGGTTTTGAAACAGCTCTCAAAAAACGGACTTTTAAATGTTTTAAAAAAGTGGACAGAACTTTAGGCTAAATGTATTAAGTGCCATGGAAGAATTTTGGCATATTTTGAAAAAAACAACATGTAAATAATGACGATTAAAGTATTCTTTTTTTATAATTTTAGTCTTATTACTTATTGAACTGCCCTCGTATAAACAAATCAAAAGAAAACCCTGTTTGAAATCCCACCATTAAAAAAGTACGCTAAGTAAAACAAATAAAAGGGAAGTAAGTAAAAAGTAAAGCAACTGAATGAGAAATGAAGAGAGATTTAATAATGGAGATAAATGATGGGCAATGGGTTTTTAGTAATTAACATGGACTTATTGAACTAATAATTACTTTCCTCAATCGTTTACATCGTTGTTTTATTGCAATTTAAAGTTCTATACCTCTAAAAAAAACACCCTTTATATTATAGTGAACTTTGAAGTTGTGAAATAAAATGCAAACCATTTTGATCACTGGTGTGCCAAAAATATTGTGTCGCGTGCCACCAATGGCACGCGTGCCATTGTTTCGCCGTCCTTGGTGTAGGTTGTATGAAGAAAACTCGGAATCGCATAGGAATACATGGTCGCAAATTCCGTAGTTGCGAGTTATGGTGCAAAGAAACAGAGACAAATAACAGCAACACAGTAATGGGACAGAAAATTTTATTGAAAGGTTGTAGTTCAACAGGTGTTTTTAAGTGCACGGTTTTAATCTTTTGGGGGTCACAATAAGTGTTTGGTGTACGAGATGTCCGTTTCTTCAATTGAAGACCTCATCGCTCAAATATCTGTAGCTGCCGAGAGGATGTAACATGCCAGAAATCTTTCAGCGCTTACGGTATCCGACTACTTGCGACATTTTTTTTTAAAAAATGGAGATATAGAGGGGTTTTTTTGTGGTTTTTAAATTTATTTAGTACATTTTAAGAAAAAAGCTAAAATTAAGAAGAGAAAAAAAAGTATTACTACAAAAATGGGTAAAAATTGACAAAAAATTCATAAACGGGGCTCTGTACAAATAGTAAATGAACAAATTCTCAAACTTTCAATTTTGATGTATTACTTTGCTATTCCTTTTGGAAATGATCTTCAGGATAAAAGATATTTTAATTTTTACAAAAACTAGAGAATTTTATCTTAGTTATTATATGGAATTGTTTAAGAAATCAGTGATTATATTCACAAAAGAACTGTAAATTTTGTAATAAAACAAGTGATTGATAAATCTGAAGGTGAAAACACTTCTACAGTTATACAGATCATACTCGTACACAAAAAATTTCAGCAGATTTTTCAAAAACTCTGAGTAATCGCTGTCCCCGTTTGAACTTTTCGAAAAAACGTATTTCTAGTAAAACGCATTTTTAAAAAAAAAAGTCGTACATCTTAAGTAAAGGTATGGCATCTGCTTTTACTAAAACACTTGTCGTTTTTGTTCTAGTGAGTGGAAAATAAAAAAACTTGTTTTTTTTATAAAGCTAATAAGAGGGCATATAAAATAAAATCATAAAAAATACTTGTCAATTTAAAAAAAAATCGTGATTTTAGGGTAGTCGGATACCTTAAGGAATTCCAAGTAGCGCCACTGTCAGGCCTGCAAGACAACCTCTGAAAACTTGTCGTAGTATAACCTTTCAATAAAATGTTTTCTGTCACATTAATGTGTTGTTGTTTCTTTTCTTTTTCTCTGCTTCTTTGCACCATAGCTCGCAATTACTGCATTTAAGGGACCCTGTATTCATATATGATTCCGAGTCACCTCTGTAATTCCTACATACTCTACAAGTTTGTCGGTTTGGCAGCAAATTCCTTTGTAAAGAGTGTTTTTTTTCCAGGTGTAGAAGTTTAAATTGCAATAAAACAAAGATGTATTATTCGATTGACATGAATTTTTTTATTCGAAAGATAATCGTGTGGCATTACATTTTAAATATGATCAAGCAAGGCGTAGATTCATTGAATGGGCCCAAAACGAGATTACCCTTGTTCCCGATTTTCATAAGCGAATTTTGTTTAGCGATGAAGCGCACTTCTGGTGGAATGGCTACGTCAACAAACAAAACTGCCGCCTTTGGAGTGAAGCTAATCCACAAGTGTATGTCGAAACACCGTTACATCAAGAAAAACTGACTGTTTGGTGCGGTTTATGAGATGGCGGAATCACTGGTCCGTACTTCTTCAAAAACGATGAAGGCCACAACGTTACAGCCAATGGGGATCGGTATAGAGCCATGATTACTAACTTTTTCATTCCTGAATTGAACAATCATGATGTCCAGGAGCTGTGGTTCCAACAAGACGGCGCAACATGTCACGCAGCTCGTTCCACAATCAATTTATTGAAAGACACGTTTGGTGACCGCCTAATTTCACGTTTTGGACCTGTGAATTGGCCTCCAAGATCTTGTGATTTAACACCGCTAGACTATTTTCTGTGAGGCTATGTGAATTCATTGGTCTATGCGGATAAGCCACAAACGCCTGACCATTTGGAAGACAACATTCGCCGTGTTATTGCCGATATACGGCCACAAATGTTGGAAAAAGTCATCGAAAATTGGACGTCCAGATTGGACTACATCCGAGCCAGCCTTTGCAGTCGTATGCCAGAAATCATATTTAAAATGTAATGCCACAAGATTATCTTTCGAATAAAAAAAAAATTCATGTCAATCGAATAATACATCGTTGTTTTATTGCAGTTTAAAGTTCTATACTGATGGGAGGCCGCCGGCCCCTGATATACAGTTTTAGTTTTTGCATTTGCCCTGTTTACAGGAAATAGGGATTAAACAGGAATGTGGGTGCGTCGAGGTTCAACGAACCTTATTGCCGGCAAGGTTGTGTTCTTGCGTGGACTATTGAGTCCAATCAGGGTGGTAGATTTGACGGTAATGAATCCGTTGCGGATTCTTTTCGAAGTGGTGCGGTCAGCTTTAAAACGCACGTACAGGCCATTTCTCGGGGCCTTTTCCCTCTTACGTCTGCCAGAAAAACCTCCCGTCAGGAAATATTTGAAGTTATTTGAAGGAGAAAGATAAATTTTAATTTGATGAATTTGTAGAATAATTGAGAGTTTTTTTTATAGAGATAGATAAGTTTGCGTCCAAAGTATGTGGTAAATTCGAGAGTTTTTTTATATGGAAATGGAAAATTGAGTTTTAATAATTATACGGTACATTTGAGAAAGTTGTTTTGATGTAGAGAAGGTTATTTTGAGTTAAGGATTTTGGGCAATGGAAAATTGAGTTGTAATAATTATACGGTATATTTGACAAAGTTGTTTTGATGTAGAGAAGGTAATTTTGAGTTAAGGATTTTGGGCGATTTCGAGTAAATAAGTTAATGAATATAGATAAGTTGAATTAATGATTGTGTGGTATATTTAAGAATGTTTTGAGATGAATCTAGGAAAGTTCGAGTTAAGGATTATATGAGATTTTGTGTAAATAAGTTGATGGACATACATGGGTTTTAGTTAATGGTATTATATGAGATTTTGTGTAAATAAGTTGATGGACATACATGGGTTTTAGTTAATGGTATTGTTGATGAGTCGATGAATTATTTGGAAGTTGCAGATAAGTTTAGTTAGTGTTATTGAGGTACAGGATTTGAACGATCTGAGGTAAATGCATTTTTGAATGATTGAGGAATCATTTTAAGGTTATTGAGAATTTTGGGTTAATGTTATGGAATGATAGTTGAGTAATTAATTCGATGATTATCGATGAATTGAGTTAGCGGTATTGTTGTAAATTGAGGATCTTTGTTGTTGTTGTTTTTGTATATTTGTTGCGCGTGTAGTGAAACATTGTGATGAGTTTTTTTAATTATCTAGAATTGATACATTGTATTACATAGAATGTTAAAAAGTTATGTTGATTAGTGAAGTAATATTTTTTTGGGGGAATTATGTTTAATTATGTGTAGCACTTGTAATAATTTTTTTTGCTTTTTTTGTTTTAGTTAAAATTACTTTACTCTGTATGTGTCGCCTCATATGTCATGGGTTGCATTATCAATTTTATGTTTATAATTTTTTTTCTGAAATTTTCAAATGCATTTGCGATTTCTGGAATTCATTTCTCAAAATGGAAATTCGCATGTTTTTGAATATAGAGCAGATTGTTTTTTTTTCTCAAATTTTTTTTAAAAAAGTATTATTCGATGTAGTTTTTTTTTATAATCGGATTGGCATTGTTTTTTTTTGTCTTGATTCTGCATTCTGTTTCTTGTGTTGGCGGTTACCGGCGATCGTCCTACCGCAGGAAATAGGATGTTTTTTCCCCCACCTTCGTAAAGATTGGGGGTGCATCCTGATCACATGCACACTCATCGTTTGCTATTCTAAATTTAATTACATTATTTTTTTGCCTTAATTTCAAATTGTAACCAATGCTTGTAGTGAATTTTTTAAATTTCTTAGGCTATTAAGCATTCTTAGAGGTTATAATTTTTTTTTTTTTTACCATTTACACTATTCGCTTCAATTGATAGAATTTTAATTTGCAAATCTGAATTTAATTACATTATATTTTTAATTTTAAATTGTAACCAATGCTTGTAGTGAATTTTCTAAAGTTTCTTAGGCTATTAACCATTCTCGGAGAATTTTTTTAAAATTTTCTTCACCTACGCACTATTCGCTTGAATTTCTAATTTTTATTTTATAATAATTTTTTATTTTTTTTTATTTTACGAAAGATTGTTATCGTTGCTCTTTGTGAACCATTGCAATTTCTTATGCTTTGAGTACTGTTAAAGGTTAAAATTATAATTTTTTTTTGGTTGTCTGATACATGCACATTTCGATGTTATACGATTATGAGGTGTCTGTTTCTTAGTGCCATGGTTGTATGGATTATATACGTTTTCCCTTGTACTTATTTCTTATCACAAAGTTTTTTGTTCGATGCTCGTATGTGTGGTTATTGTGAGTATCGAAGCTGTTATATATGCATTTTTTGAGTTTAGTATGTGTTACTTGTCTTATTTTTTTTTATTATTTAGTGGCACATGATTATTTGTAATTATTCAATAATTTCTATTTGTTATTTTATATATGTTGTCCTTGTGAATTGTCTGGTGACCCATGTCTCATCTCATTCGATAATTATTTGTTCGGAACATGAATTTAATTGTAGTTGTTAGTAGTTGAATTTTTTTCTTTTTCTCTCTCCTCTCGCAACGTTTAAGGAATTAGGATTAACATGCAGTTACCTTGTTGGTTTTTTTTTTTGTGTGTGTGCAAATTTTTTGTTTAAATTTTTTTTTAGACAATGCTTCTTGAATTTTTTTTTTACGTTTGAGTGATTGGAGGATGAGATGGGGACCTCGGGTATCTGAAAGCCCTGTGGAAGAGTGGGAAATTTTGTTCTCCCTATTTTATATACTCTACTGATGCTAGCTCTCCTACGAGAGTTTTCGTGTTTTCTCTCTTTCAGGATATCAAGCCATGGTTGTTTCAGGTGCATTGGGTCTAGTTTGCATCACGAGATGAACCCCTGCGAGAGTCAGATCTTCGGATGTACCCTTGCACCAGGAGAAGAACCCCTACAAAATTCAAACAGCACCAGTTTACTACTACAAGGCCGAAGAACTGTTACGCTAAAGTTTCACCAAGATTAGGACGCTCCAGACATCGTTTTTCTTGTTTTTCTCCCTTCGTGACGGACAGCCGTTCGTGACCAGGAGTCTGTGAACCAGGAGTCCGTGAGTGCCTGTTGAAAGGAAGACGAGTCTGTTGGAACTGCTGATATATATTTTTTGCACTTCGATATGGACATTTTCCTCAATGAATTTTTCTTGTGTTGGAACTGCTGCTGCTATTGCATTTTTGATACGGACATTTTCCTCAATGAATTTTTCTTGTGTTGGAACTGCTGCTGCTATTGCATTTTTGATACGGACATTTTCCTCAATGAATTTTCTTGTGTTGGAACTGCTGCTGCTATTGCATTTTTGATACGGACATTTTCCTCAATGAATTTTTCTTGTGTTGGAACTGCTGACGCTATTTGCATTTTGTATGTACATTTACTACAATGAATTTTTTGTGTTTCTTTATTTCTAGTTTTGTTAATCTGAAAGAGGGGAGGAGTGATGGGATGCCACCGGCCCCTGAGATACAGTTTTAATTTTTGCATTTGCCCTGTTTACAGGAAATAGGGATTAAACAGGAATGTGGGTGCGTCGAGGTTCAACAAACCTTATGGCCGGCAAGGTTGTGTTCTTGCGCGGACTGTTGAGTCCAATCAGGGTGGTAGATTTGACGGTAATGAATCCGTTGCGGATTCTTTTCGAAGTGGTGCGGTCAGCTTTAAAACGCACGTACAGGCCATTTCTCGGGGCCTTTTCCCTCTTACGTCTGCCAGAAAAACCTCCCGTCAGGAAAGCGAACTCGCTGCCCGGGGTCACCCCTCCGTCCACTCCTTTCCTCTCAGATAAGTACCATCCTTGTAAATTTTAACGTTGTTTCCAGTATGTTAATCAATAAATATAATTGTTTACCACTATACGATCAGTGTATAATTTATTGTGAGATGAGTTTCATTAATTTATTATTTATAGAATTAATTTTAACTTAAGTCATGATACGATGTTAAATTAAGGAACTGGGTTTTAAAGAAATTAGAATTTTGGGTTTAAGTCATAAAAATTAAATAAACTAATATAGCGTCGCATTAATACCTTTCAAGAAAACACCCTTTAGAATGTTTCGACTCATGGTGAGTGAGGGAGAACCCATCTCTAAACTTCCACACCACGCCAGAGAGGACCTTGAGTATTGACGGAATTAACGTACATCAGTCCCTAAACAACAGGTCTTTAGTGGTCGAATTCATGATTTGCCGGCCGCAAGTCCGTATGGCCATTAAGCTATCGCGATCTATAAGAGAGTGTAAAGGTTGTTATACTAAAAATTATTTTTATTTTAAAATATGTAGCTAAGGATTGTTATGAACTGCACCTATGATATTCGCCTGTTAATCTATAACATTTTTTCGTTCTTAATCATTTTAATATTTTGCTGAATTTTATGCTTTTGCCCGGAAATATTTTTTATGAAACTTATTATTCTTCATGTTATGAAAATATAAGTTAATATTTGCTGATAAGTTTTGAATTTTTTTTTCGCTATTGCTACCTTTGAATTTTGTTGCTATTATATGTTTTTAGTTGAACACTTATCTAACTGTTTCCACTTCTGTATAATTCTTCTTATTATTATTTTCAGTTTTTTAATGTACTTCAATCATAAATTCTACTTTAAAATATTTTTTAGCTTTTATAAATGTGCCATGTAGTTTTTTAAGGTATCCGACTACGTTCGGAACCGTGATTTTAAAAAAGCGCAAAAATGGATAATTTTCATGATATTTAATGTCTCCCAGATTAGAATACATGCATAAAATTGTTTTAAGGACATTTTGACAAAAAATTTATTTAAATATAATATTTTGGCAAAAAGTTAACTTAGAATAATCTTTTTTCAAATGTTCTCTTTTTGTGAAAAATGGTTCTATTATAATAATATTTTGCCTGTATATAGTAGCTCAGACCTCTCTACAGATGCTTAACTAGAATTTTTGAAAAATTCACACTATTTTCAGACTTACCACCAATTGAAATAATTATCGGCGTTTTTTTTCTTAAAATTTCTCCCTTCTGTTGTCGTAAAATATGAATAAACCCACTTCTAAGATATATATTTCAAAAGTTCTAGTTGAGCCTCTATAGAGAGGTTTGAGCTATATGTAAGCAATCGCTGTATATAGAAGCATTTTTCACAAAAGGAAAACATTTGGAAAAAAAGATTATTTTAAGTTAATTTTTTGACAAAATATTATATTTAAATAATTTTTTTTCTCAAAATGTCCTTAAAATAATTTTGTGCATATATTGTAATCTAAGTGCACTAAATATCATGAAAGTTATCCTTTTATGCGCTTTTGCAAATCACGACTCCGAACGTAATCGGTTACCTTAAATTGTAAAGATATATATCTTGTATTCTGTTACTATAAAAGAAACGACATAGTTTCATAAAGTAGAATTATGCATTAATATTACGAAATCCTTAATAAACTAGGTAATACATATTAACACCCCCACTATTTATCTACTTGTTTTATGACAGTAACAGTCACCCAAATCCTTCTTATTTGACTCAATTTTAAGCCCTACCTTCTGTCCAATCTCTTTCAATCACAATCTGTGACGTTCATTTCACGTTGAATTCATGGTATTTGGCTAAAGCAAAGAACAATTGACTTTTATTCTCTACCAAAGGATCTCATTCGGCCGTAATCTATGGTTACAGCCAGGAAATCAGTTCTCTCTTTCAGCTCTACTGTAAACAAACCATTCATTCATAAATGCGTTTGGGTGGAAATTATGAGAGACGTAGAGGTTTTGGCACAGCTATTCAAACGGTTGCGGGTGTTGTGGTCGGAACTATTGTGGTTCTTTGTTTATTATATTTAATATCATTAAGTTTTCTCTCGCATTAATTACGGAAATTTACTTTGCCTACGTGATCGTTTACTTTAATATTTAGTGAAACTTTAATATGCGCGGATAAGGGTTACGCAGTTTTACTGAAATAGAAGATATTCTCATTCATTATTAATTAATGCTCTGCCTCTTTTCAGGCTTAAAACTCAGGTAAATGAAAATCTAGTATGTTTATCGTCTTCCTTAATGTACTTGTAATTATATTTTCAGAGATATATGTATGATACAGAGATATATGTATGTTTTCAGAGATATACTATGTATATAAATTAATAGTTAAATCTCAGAATTAAAATTATTTCCTCGTTCTTACATAAATGTGAAGAGTTTTAGTTATTGAAACTTCACATTTATATTTTACTGTAAATTATCTTTGCTATCCGTAAGAATAGTACTGCATGTTTCCGAAAAAAAAACCGATTGGTGTATAAGCCAAAAGTAACTTTTTTTCTGCAAATAAATTAGAAAATTCAAAACCCGCTTAAAGAAATTGAGAAAAAAACCCTCCTTTTATTTTCATGAAAATGTTACCGATCCGGTAAAACGCGTGGAGCATTTTCAACTTAAAATTATTGCAAAGCCAGACGCCAAAGACGATAGTTTCACTTCTGATAACCCAATCTCACGCTTATACATCCCTCCGCCCAATTCGTTTGTTATCTTGTACTCTATCTGTTCAAGTGATACTTTCCTCAACAATTTTTTTATAATTAAAATTAGCTAGAGAAATCCGTATAAGGGCACGTGTTCGACAACCGATTTTTAAAGCCCTGGAAGGAAAAACTCGTTGTACGATGATAATATGTATTCATGTATCCCAATGAATGAATGTGAATTTTTTAAATTGCTTGAAAACTCAGATTTTGACACATACCTTAAAATATACACGCGGATTTTTTTTTGTACGTGATAACGGTTCCATTTATAATACCCTAAAAGTTAAAATATTAAAATTGATTAAAGGATTCCAAATAAAAAAAAATGAATATTAAATCATAAATTAATTTTTTTGTACACGCAATTAACACAAATGCTGTTCTAAAATGTTATTTCTATAGGAGAAAAAAGAATGATTTAATATGATTTTATGAAGCATCTTAATTATCTGTTAAATAAAATTTTTTACTTATTGGTAGTTAATTCAAATCCTTAAAAAGTGTATAGGTTTCTTAGAATTAGTTACTTAATCTGAACTCAGTGGCGCAACAGCTTATGAGGGCCAAGGCCTACTGTGCCTATTTTAGGTGACATTAGGCGCTGAGGTGCTTATACAGATGTTTCAGTCAAGTGGTTAGTCTGACGCAAAAACCCCTTTGTTCAGTTCCCAAGCAAGCTAGGTATTCATTTATCGACTCACTAAAAGAATGAAATGCTGAGTCGACCTTGCCCAGCCTGGGATTTGAACCCCGGACCTGTGGCATGGATTTGATTTGATTTAATATTAACGTCGCACTGTTCAGCTACACGAGGGCTTTTGGCGACGGACCACGTAATTTTGAACCATGGTCAAGTGACGTGGACGACACCTGAGCTGGCACCCCCCTCTCCTAACTACCACACCACACCAACGGGAGGACGTTTCAGCTCTCGACAGATTTAACGTGCATCGCTGCCCTACACGGCCCTGTGGCATGGAAGCGCGATACATTACCACTCAGCCACTGGGCAATGAGTAATTAGTTCTTTAGTAATAATAAAAATTTTACTATCAAAATTAATATGCTTTGTTTTTTTTATAACATCATACTAAAATTCTTACAAAGTAACAAAATTGAAACATAAATATATGTTTTCTAGTTAAAATTTAAATATTAATTGTTTAAGGAATCCGAACATGTTCGGATTAGCATATTTAAACATTATAAATGTTTTTTTTTAGGACTCAATACGAATAAATACTAATATTTAACTAACAATATTTAAAATAAATTACTTACATTTTAGAAAAAAATCACAATTATAAGTGAAATTTTAGCAATATACTTCAAAGCAGTTAGAGAAAAAAATAATAAACTTACATTAGTAAGATTATTACTAAAACAAATTAGATGCATTTATCTAGAAAATGTGCTAAAATTTTAATGTTTTATTAAAATTTGAAAATTTTAGAGCTGAGATCGAGTAAACATAATAAGAAATGTGACATTCTTTATGAGACCATTATTTAAATAACAAGCCATAACTCAAAAAGTGTTTATACAATAAAAAATATTTTAGTACATTCTCTAGAAAATAACACAAATATCCGGTTCAAAAAGTTTTATAGAAATACATTTTTGTAACATTTTGAGTTATCAGACTCGCTATTATAGATTTTAAGCAATTTAAATGCCTACTTCTTGTAGATTAAAGAACCACTTCCGGTATTTCTAACTTTATAAAACTGGTTGTAACTTGGCCTCTAGGTAGTGTAGGAACAAAGTAAAGCATGTTTTGTAAGGCCAAAAGATAGCTCTATTTAATAAATTAAAAAAAATATCTGTCTTAACCGAATTTGGTCATTTTCAACGTGTTCGGATACCTTAAAACTGTTTAATTCATTTTGGACGATATTAGAACTGTTAAACGAAGTATTTTCGTGCTTATTCAGAACTCTATTCTGTTTAATATGGCAATTAGAAGAAGTTAAACGGAATATAACTTTATTTATATATTTCATATTTCTAATTGATCCATAAAATTCAACTTGATATTGAGTCAAAGGGATACTTAAAAAAAGTTATTTCATTTATTATTTACAAGTGTTCTTTTCCTTCTTAATCACATCTGCATATACGTGTCTTATCTCCTTCATCGTCTTTTTCATTTGCGGAATTATTAAATTATTAACTTAGGAACGTGATAATTAAACACGGTTAACAAAAAACCTCTCTTTATTATTTGGTAAGAAATTAAAACTACGCAGAAAAATTGTTTAATGAAACCTTAATTATCTTTAAACATACACAAAAGGCAAAGAAATGAGGCTCATAATGTAACATAAACTTAATTTCAGCAACTCTTCATTAGGTAAAATATGTGAAAATGCTAGAATTAATTAAATAAACTCATTTCCTCAAGTATTATAACTAGTTTTAGCTTTAGTTCTATAATTGTGACAGAATCTCAAACATATTCATTTACTTTAACAAAAAAAAAAAAAAAAAAAAAAAAAAATTGAAATTTTGATTGATAAAAATGCTTTTATTTTAAATGATACCTTTGAAAAAAATTATGATAGAAAATTAGATTTATTTAAAAAATACACTTGATATTTATTAACCAAAATAATAATGTTATAAATTTTCTAATAAAAAATTCTTGAAGTGATTATTTTATGTTTTTACTTATTAAAAACAATTCACCAATTTTCATGCCTTGTAGGGCAGTGATGCATGTTAAATCTGTCAAGAACTAAAACATCCTCCCGTTGGTGGGATGTGGTAGTTAGGAGAGGAGTGGGCCAGCTCAAGTGTCGTGCACGTCACTTGACCATGATTCAAAATTTCGTGGTCCGTCGCCAAAAGTCCTCGTGTAGCTGAACAGTGCGACGTTAATTCGCCAATTTTCATAAATAATTCTTATTATTTCTAATGGGCTGTGGATTGGAGTTTTCCCATTGCAGACCCCTAGTACATTCCTCGGAAGCTGCTATCTGTTTTTAGTGCGGCACCCTATAGGCGGATACCAATCACCGCAGGTAATTTTGACGCCCAGTTTCCTCCCTAGAGGGAGGCACTTGGGCTTTGATGATGTGAACCAGTACTAGAATTTAATTTTGCCGAGAGCAACCAAACCAAAAAGACACTCTAGGGACCTTTTACATGCCGTATAATCATACGACATGGTCGCTGTCGATTTTCTGCATCATGAAGATCTACCGAATTGGGCCGGGGTCGAACCCGCTACCTTGGGTGCAGAGGGCCAGCCACAAACCAACCACGCCACCCAGCCGGCATTTTCATAAATATAAGCGGACTAACGTTTACTCGCCCACTTCTCTGAATGTTTCATGATGATGTATGAATATATATACTGTTTTTTACATATATAAAAGTTTTTGATACATAAGTCTTACCAGTAAACTTTCATATGTATTGAAAAACATTGTTATAGTTCTTAATAAAAAAGGTACGCTTACCAAATTTTAAGTTTGTAGATCTAATAGTACAAAAACGGTTTTTTTCAAAAATAAATTTGTAACGACTCCTCTTAAAGCCTGGTAACATCCTCTTGTACCTCTATTTCAGCAAACCCCATTCTTAGCGGATCTCTACTCAGCAAAAGAAAGAGATTCTTACTAAATTTCAAATCATTAGCTCTAAAATGGGAATTTCTTTTTTATCTATGAATACGCGCCTTCAGTGAAACCCCGAACGCTCTCTAGTGAGTCGATTTCCGTAAAAAACGTTCTTTGCTTAACTAAAGAAACATTCTTACCAAATTTCAACTCGTGATGTCTATAACCGTATTTATTCGAATCTAAGTCGCATCTCAAATTCTCACCAAGTTTTTGTGAAAAATGAAAAGTAGTATACATAAAATGGTTTATCGATATCCAATTTTATGAAATTAAAATAACTTTAAAATAAGAATTAATAAGCGAATAATAAGTTAATTTACAGGTATTATAAACATTTAAATACATTCAAAACCTGAAGAAGCACAAATTTCCCCATACAACGAATATTTTTTTCCTTTCGATTCTAAGCCGCACCCGAGTTTTAGTAGGGCTGACATTGGAAAAGAATTGCAGCTTAGATTCGAGTAAATACGGTAGTTGTTAAGTGGGAACTTTTATCTATTCGCCCTGCTATCCTCCCTGGAAGTGGATTTATGTTAAACCTGTTCTCTTCGTAGACATTTATTTAACAAATAAGTATACAGTCCAGAGGTAAAAAAAAATAAGTATGTAGGTCAAATAGTTCGAAAACCTGAATTTTTAAATATTTAGGCTGCTTAACAAGCCTTGGGGGCACGTTTTCGAAAAACCGGTCCTTACTCAACAACAGCAACAAAAAACATGCACACTAAATTTTATACATGTAGTTCTAATAGCTTGGGAGATCTTATGATGAAGGAATGAATCGCTTTTCTATTTTATGTATAGATAATTAATCCTGGATATTAAAAAGTTTAGGTATAATAATTAAACTAAATTCGGATAATATTTATTTTAATCAAATATTTTAAGTGGCGATGGATGATTAAAATATAAAACTCCTGAAGAAATTCACGAAAAATGGAACAAAATAAACAAATTTTGCGTTTAATCCAGTTCTTTCCATAAGCTTTAATAGAACTTCCGAAAGAAAAATAATTAGTTTTTTCCTTAAATATATACCCGCATTTCTGCTTTATTCTGTTTTTATAACCAGTAAAAACATTTTTTTCTCTTGCTTCAGCAATTATGAAAACTTTAAATTCACATATCTGAAACTACTTTATTTCTCGGTAGATTTATTATTCTTAGAATTAAACGCAAAGAAGAATTCTGGAGGCGAAAAATAACATTTCTTAGAAGCAAAAATGAGTAGATTACTGTCTCTCATGGCTAAAAAGCTAGAATTTATTTCATGGAATATTTTTTACAAATTTTGTCGAGCATGTTTAATGCATAAATATGCTTACATGGGCTTTATGTTAAGCAATTATGATTAGCTGCGACGCCCTAATTGTGCAAAACTTTCAATAATGTGCGTATGAAATTTATATGCAGACATATACCTTTTTCTATTAAGTTCAATACTCTTGTCTTGCTTTAAAATTTTATTATATCGGTTTTTTTTTATTATTATGGATGTATACATTCACAAGATGAAGCCACAGGTTATTATTATTTTGACATTTTTCTTAGTATCTCAATGAATTAATATTTAAACTTTAAGGGGACATGGTAAGATTTAAGCAAAAATATTTAATTTAAGGATTTTCAAAAATTTTTTTGGTTGCCTCCTATGTGTGTATACAATGTAAAATAGATTTTGTGCTCAAAATTTCATAAAAAGCTAGCAATTTATTTTTCTAAGGAAAAAAGTTAAAATTCGTGAAGTGATTTTAAAAAGCTACTCCTCCCCTACAAAAATTTAAGTACACGCATGAAATTTAATTTACAAGTATGTCAAACTATGTACAATTAAAGTTGGTATAAATTTTGCGATGACATGATTGATATTCGTACAATACTTTTTTTGAATGCTTATTGAAAATTCCTTAAAAATGTATAAATTCTGAGTTCAAATATTTAAACAAAATAAGTATTGTTTTGATTTAAAAATGCATACCGACTTCTGTTACAAGTACTATTAGCAGTAAGTAAAAAAATTCAAAGCATTAGGTCACAATATAAAAAAAGCCATAGCATTTTAAATGAAGACAAACTAGTTATTATTTTTTTTAAGATAAGTTAGTTTAAAGTTTTGATTTGCCATAGGGTTGTCAATAAAAACGAACGTAAAAGCTATTAAAAGTCTGCGTTTTTTAAGTTTAGAACTTTCAAATTTTGTGAGGATATAGAAAAGTATATAAAGAATAATTTAGGCTAAAAAAATTAGATTTGGTTTTTTGACCAATTTTTGTCAATTGAATCGTACTGTGTTCCCTTATCTTACAAAACAGTTTCAAAATTTTGTGTTGTTTTTAGCTATAATTACAATTCGTTGTTAGAATTTCCTCAAATTTTCTTTATATGTTGATACTGATATACAGTGATGGACATTTTTTATTTCTTTAAGTGTAGTTGGGCTGTTATATTATCTTCTAAAAAAACATGCCATTTTTTATTTAAATTTTTGGTTTTCTGGCTTTGTGATACGCAAGTTAATGCTTTTACATGGTATATAGCAGGGTTGGCAGCCCACAGTACGCGTGCCACATCTAGCACACCGAGCAATTCTCAGTGGCACTCTACAAAGTTATGAGATTAAGTAAAATCTCTTTGTCTCTCCTTATGCCTCACACATAAATGCTATTTCTTACTTTCAAATATTTGCTTTAAAATCATTCTGGTAATCTGCTTCCATGTAGCTAGTGTGATTTATGTTAAAAAGACATCCCCTTTTTAAATGTACAGCTCATTCTTAGCATTAAGGCTGTCTTCGGTAAAAGTATGAGCTTGAACTAAACGCGAAGCACATTTTTTCAGACACAAAAAAATTTCTCAATTTTTATGTAAATTTGCAGTATTATAACTCATACCTCTGTTAACAATATAGTGTTTTTAAAAATGCCCAAATATTCCATGAATATTTTTTTGTTATAATACGTGAAGGCATAGTCCATATAACATTACGGAATAGGAGAAAAAAACGCAAAACACATTTTATACCAGAAAAAATGAATTAACTCGGTTAAAAACGGAAAGTGTGATAAAAAAAGTGCTGCTCTCTAAGGGATAGTGAAGCCAGAATATCATATTAATGTTTCATTTCTTTTATATCTGAAAAAATGTTCCAAATTCGGGTCCTATTCTTTAACATTAACTTAAGACAGCCTTAAATATTCACAATTCCAATCAAAAATATTGTATAATACATGAAAAATGAAACATCACTCAATGCTCCATCGCGAACAAAAATCTTCCGAGTTACTAAAAGCAAAATTTACGGAATTAAAAAAAGGTCTAAGAATTATAACTATATCGATAAATCGACAACTATTTTAAATTGCTTTACGTTATTGCCAGAGCGATTTAATTATTTGAAGAAAATTGCATACGTTCTGCTTTCCACTTTTTTTCTACAAATATATGTGAACAAATTTCCTTTTTCATATGAAATATATTTTGAGTCTACAAAGAAGTTTAACAACTGAACATTCAGAATCATGTGTTAAATGGAAAGTTAAAAATTATACCACTGATAGTGCGATATTAAGTAGAGCTTTGTAGGAACCAGGTTTGGATTAAAATTAAATTTTTTTATTTCACTATATTGCGGGAATATTTATACATTATGTTTATCTCTTATTTTAATAAATATTCTTAAGAGATACATAATATATGTACAATTTTAACTTTTTATTTATGTTAAAAGAAAAGTCATATTTTATGTTGCTTATTTTTATGTTAACGCGCGCCAGTATTTTCAAATGATGCACTCACATATATAGCTATAATAAAATTCTAATTCTGTATTTTTAACCTTTATTTCATAACCTCTGCATGCATTGTCACAGGAACCGAATTGTTTCAAATACTTGTATTTCCTACGACGTGACACACTGCATCCTATTGGTTTGGCACACTATAGCTATAAGGCTGTCGACTCCTGGTATATAGTACTGGAAACTAACTTATAGTACATTATGTATTGATCTTTTAGTATTATGTTTATATAATGTTTTACTATTACTTTTTTATAATATTTTAGTATTTTTAGAATTTTGTTCTTACCACTGTTTTTCTCTATCTTTTTGTCGTTGCATTGAAAATTGTAGGGAAAGGTTGACTAACCTTAAAACTATATTTTACCCTACAATTTAAAGCTAAGAGTTCGCTATTATTCTTCTGTGGCTATATATGTTTACATGCATGTATGTGTTAATACTCGTTTTATAAGTATATATTCTTTTATTAAAAAATATGTAATTTTTTTGTAAAATAAGCTTTGTTCCTACGTAACTCGGTTTTAAATGCCGGCAAAGTATGAATTAAATTACGGCAAATTGAACTATACTAGTGTGTTACTATAACAGTGTGTTTACTGCTTAAACACTATATTAAAGGAAACAAAAATGTTTAATTTTTATATCTATTTTATTACCGAATACAAATTTTTAGAGAAAGAGGTCTTCACGACGTCTTATTTCAAGATAAAAATATAAAGACCTTTGCAAAGCTCATTAAATAGAGAAACATTAAAATGTGTAATTTTCACAACACAAATCCTTTAGGTGATTAAAAGTTATTGAGAAAAAAAAGGGAACTAATCTGATATAGGGGGTGATTGCACCAAGCGCTGCTTGGCGCGATAAGATCGCGCCTAACAGCGTTTGCTGTAGCTGGAATGGAATCCAATATGGCGACCTAACGGTATAATTTAATGATACAAAATAATTTTAAAGAATTGTTTTGAAATACATTGAAATGTATTTCAGGTAAAGGATATAGGAAGAGATTGAGAATAACCTATATCAATCAATAAATAATGAATATCAATAATCTATATATATATAAATGAATGTTTGTCTGTATGTCATCGATGAACTCAAAAACTACTGTACCGATTCTTATGAAAATTGGTATATATATGAATTTTTGCACGGAAAAGGTTTGTATAATATGCTCATTGATGCCACTCGCCACCAGGTGGCGCTGCAGAGTAGCAACTTCTGCCCCGTTCAACCGATTGTCATGAAAATCATTATGACCATATATTTTTACACAGAGGAAACGAATATGATATTCGTATTAATGGAAGTTACCACCAGATGGCGCTTCCATGTATCAAGTTCAATACTGATTTTAATAGATATCTATACGAATTCATATAAATAAAAGTTCTCAAAATATATTTTTGGTGCGATAAGTAAAATAAAACTATAAACTTTCTTTTCTTCTCTATCTCTTCTCTCTCTTTCTCTATTCTCTTTTTCTTCTCCTCTATCTCTTATTCCCTTCTCTTCTCCATCTCTATAAAAATGATTGTTTACCTGTATGTCTTTTCTAGAATCGTAAACTATGTATTTGATTATGTGAAGATGTCATTCTAATGAATTTCATATATTGTCGTTACAGTTCATGCTTATATGAATTGAAACAAATGAAACGAACGATAGATGACATTTCGAGTCGAGAGTGACATAAGAATTTGTGTAGGTTGTGAAATTCATATCTAGCTTACATTAAACAGACAATATTGTGCGTATTTTTATATTTGGGAGAGTTTTTCGAATAATTTTGTGCATTTCATCGTAAGCTGAATTAATTTAGATAAATACTTCAATCGGATTGAATATTTGTAGTTTCCGTGAGCTGTTATATTCATTTTCTACAGTGAATTTACGAAGATCATCGAATGTGTATGTGAAGGATTTGACTGCTGATTGACATTCCGAACGCATTTGATGTGCGGTTTTTTTCTTATTAGCATCTTATACCATCTGCGACGTTTTATAAATTCAAAAGCATCACGTCGTTTCTGTATAATTATGCCTCCAAAGCGACGAGCAATTGGCCGATCAACACCTCAAGCAGGAAAGAGAAGAGCATTACGAGCCTCAGAATCAGACGAGCAACGAGCATTAAGGCTGGAAAATCTTCGAGTACACGCCACTGAGACCCGTTCGTCTGAATCGTCTGACCAACGAGAAGTAAGATTAAAAACTGATCGAATACGTACTAATCAGATCCGTTCTTCTGAGACAACTGAATTACGGGAAAGAAGGCTGCAAAATGTTCGAATAAGCACTGCTCGATCAAGACGAACACTGCACGCTGATTTGAATCTTTGTGCATTCCATTATGACAGTAATAATGATTACAGTCTTCATCCAAATGTCATCATTGGAAAAATGGATAAAATTTGCATGTATTGTAGTGCACTCAAATTTAAAAATGAAACGCGTGGAATGTGCTGCGCCAGTGGAAAAGTTAAGCTACCAGAATTACATTCACCACCCGAACCACACTGCCAACGTTTTTATCTGGTGTTACACGTGTGTCGAAGCATTTCTTGGAAAACATACGCAAGTACAATTCATGCTTCCAAATGACATCGTTCGGTGCAACGAACATCGTGCGCGAAAATTACATGCCGACATTCAGAGTCCAAGGGCAAATTTATCATCATGCCGGATCGCTTCTACCATTGCCGGACACAGATCACAAGTTCCTTCAAATTTATTTTATGGCAAACAGTGATGAACAAATTGAACAACGATGTCATTATAATGCGGGCACTAGACGAGAAATTGTGGGTGCGTTACAAGGCCTTTTCGATCACCACAATGAATTAGTTCGGTTGTTTAAAACCGCCATTCAACGAATGCCAGCCGATGACTATGCAGTTGTGATTCGAGCAGACAAAAGACCCGTTGGCCAACACGAGAGACAGTTTAATGCACCAACAATCGATGAAGTGGCGATCGTTATTGTTGGCGAAGAATTTGAATCGCGCGACATAATTCTTCATCGCAGAAGTGGTGACATTCAGCGAGTCTCCAAAACTCATCGCTCATACGATGGATTGCAGTATCCGATTCTGTTTTGGCGAGGAGATGATGGATATCATTTTAACATCAAAATGATAAATCCACAAACAGGTGAGGGAATGAATAAGAAAGTCAGTGCCATGAATTATTATACGTATCGACTGATGATTCGTCAAAACGCTGAGAACCACATTCTGAAATGTAGACAATTTTTCCATCAATATATCATCGACATGTACGCAAAGATTGAAACCGAACGGCTATTATATATTCGATTGAATCAAACCGAGTTGCGTTCTGAACAGTACATCCATTTACGAGACACAATCGTTAATGATGGTAACGTCAATCCAAACGAATTGGGTAGAATGGCCATATTACCGTCTACATTCACGGGGAGTCCACGGCACATGCATGAATACGCACAAGATGCGATGACATACATTCGCGCATATGGTCGTCCAGATTTGTTCGTCACCTTTACATGCAATCCAACATGGAATGAAATTAAAGAACTTCTATTAGTTGGACAATCATCTTCGGACCGCCATGACATTACCGCACGCGTATTTAAACAAAAATTGAAATGTTTGATGGATTTTATTATCAAGCATCATGTTTTTGGAGAGACACGCTGCTGGATGTATTCCATTGAATGGCAGAAAAGAGGATTGCCACATGCACATATTTTGGTTTGGTTAATCAAAAAAATTATGCCAGATCAAATTGATCAAATCATCTCAGCAGAAATACCAGATAAGCACATTGATCCGAACTTATTTGACGTTGTCCCCAAAAATATGATCCATGGCCCATGTGGCGCATTCAACAATAATTCACCATGCATGTCTGATGGGAAATGCACGAAACTATACCCAAGAAAATTGGTTTCTGATACTATCACTGGCAATGACGGATATCCACTATATCGTCGACGATCAGTTGAGGATGGTGGCAAATCCGTCGTTCTGAAAGTACGAAACATTGATATTGAAGTAGATAATCGTTGGATTGCGCCATATTCACCACTGCTTTCAAAGACCTTCAAAGCACACGTTAATGTTGAGTATTGGAATTCAGAGAAGTCGATCAAATACATTTGCAAATATGTCAACAAAGGAAGCGACATGGCAGTCTTCGGAGTAGGGAATGTAGCTGCACTGCTTGATGAAATCAACCAATACCAACTTGGACGCTACATAAGCAGCAATGAAGCAGTATGGCGAATCTTATCATTTCCAATCCATGAATGACATCCAACAGTAGTACACTTGGAGGTGCATCTCGAGAATGGACAGTGCATGTACTTTACAGCAGATAATGTACGTGCAAGAGCATTGGTTTCACCGGCAACAACTTTAACTGCGTTTTACTCATTGTGCCAAGATGATCTTTTTGCTAAAACTTTGCTTTATTCTGAAGTACCAAAATTCTACACGTGGAATGCATCGACTAAAAAGTTTCAACGTCGCAAACAAGGTAAAGCAGTTGAAGGACATACCAATTTATATTCCAGTGATGCATTGGGTCGTCTGTACACTGTTCATCCGAACAATACAGAATGCTTCTATCTAAGATTGCTGTTGATCAATCAATATACGTAGACCAATATCCTTCCAAGATTTAAGAACAGTCAACGGTCAGCTGTGCGCTACTTATTACCAAGCTTGCCAAGAACTAAATCTTCTTGAGGATGATGCACATTGGGACACTGCACTAGCTGATGCATCGAATACTGCTCGACCACAGCAAATACGCACACTATTTGCCATAATATTAACCTGCTTCCCATCTAATCCAAAAGATCTTTGGTAAAAATACAAGGAGTACATGAGTGAAGCTATTCTACATGGTTTGCGCGCTGCGAATCAAAATCCGGACATTCAATTCACACCAAACGTGTATAATGAAGCATTGATTTTGATTGAAGACATATGTTTGACAATCGCTAACAAGGTACTGGTGCAACTGGGAATGCCTGCTTCAAACCGACCTGCAAACAACCTTTTTGATCGTGATTTGCAACGAGAAACACACTATGATTCTGACGAACTGGGGACATTCGTTAGAACAAATCTTCCACAGTTGATTCTAGAACAACGCATTGCGTATGACAGAACAAAGCGGTGGACTGTTTTTCATAGATGTGCCCGGTGGTACAGGCAAGACTTTTCTTCTTTCACTAATTTTGGCAACCATACGATCACAAAATAATATTGCACTGGCTATTGCATCATCTGGAATTGCGGCAACTCTTTTGGATGGTGGCCGAACAACGCATTCAGCATTGAAACTGCCGTTGAATTTGCAAAACACTGAGGCACCAACATGCAACATCAGCAAAAACTCTGGAATGGGAAAAGTACTCCAAACGTGTCAAATTATCATATGGGACGAATGTACAATGTCTCACAAGAAAGCATTGGAAGCGCTTGATCATACACTGTGAGATTTCAGAGGAAACAAACGGATCTTCGGTGGCGCACTCATTTTATTGTCTGGTGATTTTCGACAAACACTGCCCATTATACCATGATCAACACCCGCTGATGAACTTCATGCATGTTTTAAATCATCAGTTCTATGGCGTCATTTACAGAAATTGACTTTGAAAACTAACATGCGTGTACAACTACAACGGGATGCATCGGCTGGAAATTTTGCAAAACAATTAATGGATATTGGAAATGGGCGAATGGAAATTGATGAATCTACACAATGTATCACCCTGCCAGCAAACTTCTGTAAGATCACAGAAAGCATCAACGAATTGGTGCAAAAAGTTTTCCCAAACATTGCACAAAACTACAAAACCATCAGCGGCTCAGTATGCGTGCTATATTAGCAGCCAAAAACATCGATGTCAATACCATCAACTTCACCATTCAGCATGGAATACCCAGTGAAATGACAACATATAAGTCCATCGATACTGTGGAGAATCAAGATGAGGTTGTCAACTATCCAACTGAATTATTGAATTCGCTTGATTTGCCAGGCATGCCAACGCACGTTCTTACATTGAAAATTGGCGTACCCATCATACTTCTTCGAAACATAAATCCACCACGACTTTGCAACGGAACCAGACTCTCAGTCAAGAAAATGATGAACAATGTTATCGAGGCAACAATTTTGACTGGAAAATTGAAAGGTGAAGACGTCCTGTTGCCACGATCCCAATGATCCCGACAGATATGCCATTCGAATTCAAACGTTTATAATTGAAACTGAACTTTGTAATCACACAATTTTTTCGAAACGGCTTTGAATGAATTGAATATTTGTGTACTGATTTTCCTTTAAAATTATTTTTCTTAAATTTATTTCAGTTGTTTGCGTAGCAACGCGCGCCGGGTACAGCTAGTATGTAATAAAAAGTAACATGTAGTAATAATAGAATTATAAGCAACAAATAATAATCTTATAATATTATTTTATCGCAATTATATGTAATATTCATATAGTACGATTTAATAACAGCTACTAGAAATAATCATGTAATATAATTTAATAGTAATTATAAAAAAGAATAATCGTCTAATTGTAAAAAAATAAAAATAATGAATAAGATTAATCGTATTAAATAATTATAAATAAATAACATAATAGCTATAAATAAACAACAAAAATAGTTATGAATAAATAACATAATAATTATAAATAAATAACAATATTAATTATAAATAAATAACAATATTAATTATAAATAAATAACAATATTAATTATAAATAAATAAGAAAATATGTACTAATATTTATAAATTAATGTTAAAAGAAACAATTATAAATAACGATATTAGATGATTATTAAAAAAGTATTAATTGCATTTTTGTATTACATTAGGAATAAAATAATTACATAATGTATGTTAAAATTAATTAAGAATTCTAATTACAAAGTAGTGAAAGCTTGCAATATGAAACTTACACTGCAAGTTCCTTCAACGAATTGCATCGACCAAAGAGCGTAAAAACACATTTTTCAAACGTAAAAGAAAACGAAAATAAACAATTTGTAGCGATAATTAAAAGCACAACACATATTCTTCTAAGAAAAAAATATTCTAGTACTCACTCATTTTAGAAATATCCTTATTCGAAAGTAGCACAAAATTAAACAGAAGATGCAAACAATAGAAAAAATTACACTGAAAATGGTTAAATTTTTACAGAAATTAGAAATTTTTATTAAAATCGTCTGAAATAAATAGGGTTACAGGGGGAAAAAACCCATTAAAAGTTATTTCTAATAGACGCCTTATCCCCATGGCAACCACATCGATAGACGATAAAAATATTAAGGTAATGTTATCGCCAATCTTGGCGAACATAAGAAACAACTTGGCGCTATTAACCCCGATATCAAACTAGCACCAAAAAAAGCTATGGTACTCAAGCGTGGATTTTTTTAAATCCTAACAGATTAAAGCAAATGAAAAACACATTTATATGTATGTTTAGTATAGTGAATTTTCTTTCTAGTCGCGAAAACTCGGTACTCGATAACCCGGTAGTCCGGATAACTCGACCACAAAACCCCGCATAAAAAGAGGACATTACGCATTTCTTTTACAAGTAGCCAGTTTTAGAAAATACGGCTACTTAGTTTTCATTACGGACAGTTTAATGCCTTCGTAAAGCATTTTTCTGAGATGTATCTGATCAGGCAAATTACTTCATTACTATGCGTTCATTAGTTTTTATTTTCATGTACTAAATGCTCTATGCCTTCATAATGTACGTACTTTTAATTTGTTTATGATTTGGTCAGTTTATTTTCTATTGTATTCTCAAGCAAACAATACATACAAAGGCAGTACAATATTTTCTAAGAAAACACTTGAACTTATTCCTTTCAATCCCTTTTTCACAAACTCGGCGCTACCCTTAGATCCCCATTAGGCTGTGTTTTGGGGAATCTACAGTATATATGTACCCGGTATTCCTCATTAAAACCGCGTAAACGGTGCAGAGAGACAATTTAAAAAATAGTAACTTTTAAATACTATTTAAAAGAACTACTATACAACTCCAGATACTTAATTATAAACCATGAAAACCCCAATGAACTAAGTTTGACAGTAAAGAACATTTTAATTCGTTATTTACCTTTATGTACAATTAGAAACTGTGAAAGTTAAGCTGACATTTGCTTACTAAAAAATAGCTAAACCATAAAACGGATTTAATGATAGACACAGGGGGGGGACTCCTCCATTAGACATGCTTGTGCCAAAATATGATACATTCATTTTGAAGTAGTTTATAGAAATTTTTCTTAGACCAATAAGATGCACGAATGGTATACATGATGATATTTAGGATACTTACACAAAACGAGCATTCTACACGCATTATTTTACAAAAAGGTTGAAGCTATGCAAATAAAGTTCTTAATATTTCGATTTTAATCACAAGTAGCTAAAGACCCAATTTAATGAAAATAGACAGGAAATTTATTTAAGAATGTTAAACTTTTTGAATGAACACATGAGCTGTTTGCGAATGTCTGGACACATTTATCCACGTTCAAGTGACTAGGAAAACAGTCATGATGAAAACAGTAGCCCTTTAACTGCCATCGGCGTATATGTATGTCCCACTCAACCAATGCGTTAAGTGCTCCAGACATATATATATATATGTATATAATCTTTCCAAAATACGACCGGAGAAAATACCAGAGAAAAACTTGATTATTTAACCCTTTTTTCCCCTCCAATATACCGCAAACGAGAGCCTATGTAAAAAAAGATGGCACTGAAGTGAGTGAGTGAGTGAGTGATTATTAATTTTACACTGTTCAGCTACACGAAGGCCTTTGGCGATGGACGACGTAATTTTAAACCATGGTCAAGTAACGTGGATGACACCTGAGCTGGTCTCTCTTAATTGCCCCACCACACCAACGGGATGACGTTTTAGCTCTCGATAGATTTAACGTGCATCGCTGCCCTACACAGCGGGTCTTTAGTGGTACTGGGCTCGAACTGATGACATGCCTGCCATGATCCGATACCTTGACCGCTGGGCTACCGCAGCCCTCTTGGCATTGAAGAGTGAATCGCTTAATTTTACAAAAAAAAATGAGCCCTAATTAATTTACAGAGAGAGGCCAGTTGATTGCGCTTCCCCGCCACAGGTTCTTGGCTCAAACCCCGCGATGGCCGAGATCGGCTCAGCCTTTCATGTATTCAGTGGGTGGATAAATGAGTATGAAGCTTGCTTGGGAACTAAACACTGGAACTCAGAAAGACCAATTGTCCAGAGCATCTGTGTTTGCTCCTCAATGCCCAAGGTCATGAAAATTGAGATGGGCACAGAGAGAGTAGGCCTTGGTCCTCAATGGGCTTTTGTACCGCTGAGTCCAGAGTTTAACTTACAAAGAAATTGAATGATTTTATCACTCTGAAAACCTATTCCTGTTGTTGCTTATCTTATCCAATCAATAGTAATATTAGTTTGACCTCCTCCCGAATTTCATCATGGCAAGAGAGACAAGATTACGTCTGGCGTTAACCGCAGCTTTTGACCACTATATAAGTAGATGATAGTTTGATTTCGCTCCGTTCCCCCAATGTAGAACGAGAACAACCTGTGGAAGGGCCCAAAAATTCCACTCTCTTCTCTTACCACCAACCTCTCCAGAGGATTTATGCTCAACGAATATTTAGAGTGCCCATGCTCCACAGACACTAAACATTTACAAAATTTCATGGCTTTGCTGGTATTCGATCCTGGACCCTCTGACACAGCAGTCACTATCACTAATCACTATCCGGTCTGGATGGCTATAATTTGTTCCTTCCATATAATGATGGACATTGCATTAAGGATGTTTTTTATATGAACTGAAAGCGTAAGAAGCTAGATTATTTTTTTCAGACATGTCATGACCGAAAATATGTTTTTCCCGAACATGAATATTTTTTTTATTAAATTGTTTTATAAAAATAGATTTTACGGGCATCTTTCGCAGAAAATGGTGGCATAAATGATATTTAGCTCTACGAAAGTAATTCTAAGATACCAACAGTTAATGAGGTAAGTTTAATTGATTCAAATGAATCGAAGTTTAAAAAATGATAATTTTCCTACGCCAGTTACTTTTCAAGATCGTAATTATATGAATAGAAACCAACTTACCGATCCGAAAGATGGCTTTTCTCCTGTAAATCTCCAACCATCATCTTAGTGTACGAAAGTAACCATCTTTTATTTTCGCATTGATAATAGGGATTCGTCCATCCGGCTCTGGTGCTACTGTTGGCGATCTCCGGGTGGTCCATGCCCGGAATGCGCCAATCCACGTGCTCGCCAAGTACGAAGTTGTGAAGCTTGGTGAGCAAGGTGGTTTTCTTTTCCACATTGTTTTTTACGGTAACGTAAAAATCCGGTTGGCGTAGGGTGCCGTTACCTACCCACAAAAGACGACCCGAAGGGGTGTATTCTTCAGATTGAACAGTCTCTTCTATCACTGTTTGAAGCATTTCTAAAAGAAAAAGGATTTATTAAAACCTTAAAAGACAACAATAGAAATATGATAATGAATTAAATTCATGAGTGGTTTATTTTTCTTTCATTTATTTGTTTTTCAAGATAGAGATTCATCATATTTAAAAGAATACTCCAATATATATAAGTATATACGAGATGCAAATCTAAAATACCTTTTTGGACAAGCAATCTGCATACATACATTTTTAGGGATACTTTTCTTAATTATGGGAAAATAAATAAGGATCTGGTTTTTAATTATACAGAACAGCATTTTAATCACAAAATTTTTTATGAATGCTTCTGTTTACATCATGAATATCCTAATAACTTTCTGTACACATACATTTATAAAAATAAAAACAATACAAGCAATAAATTATCCTAATTTTTATTCTTTAATTTTTTTCTTCCTTTGTTTTTCATTAATCAGTAATAATAACAGAGTCGTCTTACACGTGGAGCTGTAGTTATATAGTTAACTTCCGTTCACAGTCTTGCATCACAAAACAAAGATATTAATTTTGAAAGTTTGAAAAAGTATATAGGTAAGTTATTGATTTAATGTTTAATAAGAGAGTGTATCTTTTTGAAATTTTGACCATTTATACACTAGTCATCCTTTTTAGTTTAATTGTTTTATAATAGATTAACGTATCATTACACGAGCAATACTTAGGCTTAAGTCTTTTCACACTTGGAATATTTTCTACAATTTTTCTTCCACTATTATGTATAAATTTTCTGCTGAAGGGGAAGGTTGGGATCCCATAAGGCGAGGTTAACCCTAATTCATCACCCTAAGTCGGCAAAACCTATAGAAAACATAATAGTTTTCATTTTTGTCAACTGATTTTTTATATACTTATTTAGGTAATGTTTTTGTCTGTTGTTCTTGATTTTCGATTCCATAATTTTTTTTCTATGTTATGTAGAATACTTTATAATGTATATATTTATTTTATTATGTTACAAATATATATAATTTCTTAAATATCCAACTGAAACCTTAATTAATATATTTTTATGATTAATAAAATGAAAGAAAATTAAGTGTGAAGCAAAACAGTAAAAAAGTGGAAAGAAAAATATTTAAGTATTGACATTCATTTATACAACCTTGCATTTCTTTTAAGGCAATATCTTTAAGAGAGATGCAGGTAGATTTTTAAATACGTTTAGCAAAGGCACACGCAGTCTTATTTCTTCTGTGATAAACCATTTATGCCAATTATTATAAAATAACGTATATTATTTGTTTAAAATCAGCAATTACTAATAAAGGTTGCAAAAACGATTGAAGGGGTGACAGGCTGGTATTTACAAGCAATACAGAAAGAACAAGAAATAAATGCATATACTCATTAGTAAAATATATTTTACTTTATTATTTATTTACATTATAGCTACTATTTACTTCACTATTATCTAACTATAAATTTACTTTATAATTCAGAATACTGCCATACACGTAAACCCAGCTAGAACTCGAAATATCGTGAGATAAGTAGCATAAAAAGAAGACAAGGGAAAATATATTTAGTTAATTAGCTTAGGATGGGCAAATTTTTCAAACTTATTTTGAAAGGAACAAGCCAAAATGAAGATAAATAGAAAATATTTGGTGCAACAAATATGTAAGTAATCCTTCCTCTTCTCGTAAACACTCATTCGAAATAGCAATAGCTAATTGCCATTATTTTTCATTCGCTGCTAATACATATTTCCTGCAGCAAAAATAAACCCATCGATTCAATTTTGTCAAAACCTTTCAAGCTAGAAGCTAGAGAAAGTTTGTATTATACATATACTATGAATGATAATAATAAATTCTGTTTTTGTGTATGTGTGCATAACTAGAATAAAGCTAAAGGTAGATATTTTATCATTTGTTTTTATTATTATTAATTATTAGTGCATTATAAATGTATGTATTTTATTAAAACATTATATATGTTCTTTTTATCATAAATATTGATTTATGAACCTTTTAATAAATTATAAGTTGTTTAAAAACATTTTTATAAAGACCGTTAATGTTTTTGTTAACTTTTGATCATCTACTAATTTGTAAAGAATTAGATGGAGCAGTGATTTCATTGGTCAAAAGAGGGCACTGTGGGATGTATGAAAGAACTTTTTTTTTGAGTCAGGAAAAAATATGGAATTGAAGATAAATTGCAGATTCTCAAGGTGAGAAAAAAAGTATCTGAAGGTGGTTCATTGAATTGTATGCCGAATATATTAGTAATATGTTTTGTGTATAAAAATAAATAATAAATAGTAGAAATCACGATTTCAATTAGAACGACATAAAGACTGCAAAAATTAGAAGATTTCAAAAGATAAATTAACTACAGTACAGTCCCGATAATCCGAACAGTATCGGACCGACCCCTGTTCGGATTACGTGATTGTTCGGATTAGTCGGAGTAACAGCGAAATCACTATTTGAACTGGGAGTACGGGTTATGTTGTACAATTTTCATACTAAACATTAGTGTTCTGTTCTGTAGTTTATTCCATTTTAAAATTTGTACCATAACTTGATGTACAGTGCGTGAATATTAAATAAAGAACTGTTTTGAATTAAGAGGTTTATACTGTTTTATATTAAAATATTCACAGATTTTCGTCCTTAAAATTATAAAATTTTTTCCGCGGAGCCGTTAAGATTAACCGGATGTTCGGATTAGCCGTGTTCGGATTAGCGGGACTGTACTGTATACTTAAGCCCATTATCATTTAAATCCACTACTGAAGATGAATATATAACAAACTGATATTTAAACAGATGCAATTTGATGATCATGCCTTATATTCCCCTACCGTTTAAAATTCTAAATAAAAAGAATAGAATTGTCCACGAATACTTTAGAAACTAATGAATTTGTAAAAAAAAAATGGATTAATATATTTCAGAGCTTAAAAGAAATGAAAAATAATTTAAGAAATATAATGGGGGGTGATGAGAAAAAGGTAATTTTAATTCTTCATTAATAATAGTTTTCTCTCATTTTCAAACAAATAGTTTTGAGTGAATTAATCCCCATTTTCTGTAACTCTGCATATTTGAATTCTTTTTTTCAACATAATGAGTTTTTTTTAAACTGAGTCTTGAAAGTAATTTATAAATTTAATCCAAATTACCAATTTTAATTTTTTGTTTTAGTTTTGACCTAAGCGAATAAGAATTGATAAAAAGAATTGCTCACAAAACATTTTTCCAATAGTTGTTATGAATAATTCATTAGAACAGTTGTAGAAAAAACTATAAATCTTACTATATATTAATCGATTACGTATGCATGAGTGTGTGTGTGTGTGCATTTATTTATTTATTTATTATTATCAATTTATCAACTGAATCACGAACTGTTAATGTAGTTATTGTATAAGATAATTTCACCCAGCACTAAAGAAGGGAGTGCAAACATACCTATTATGCTGATCGATAGAGAAAAGGAAATAGCGAAAGAATGAGTAGAATGGAATGAAAATTAGACGATAAAGATAAAAAAGCATGTACAAATAAGTAATTTGAATTTCGTACAAATACAGAAATACAAAGATATATGAGGCAGTCAGTTAGAAGTAGAACCACCTTTTAAGCCATATAAGCTACAATCCTTTATGGCAGCTGCTCTTAATCTGTGGGTTCTGCGTCTTTATAGGAAGTCTACGAAGGTCTATCATTTAATGTTGAGATTTTTCTGTTTTACTGATCCTTAAAGGTCAAATAAAAATCAAAATACGTTTTTAATTAATTTCTAACTGAACTAATAAAATTTTAATTAGTACAGTTTAATGCAGTACTTAAATCCCTCAGAGCCATATGTTGAGGAGTCAGGGAGAGTTGCTCACAAAATTGTGATGACACCCTTAGGTCACATCTTGAACACCAAGATTAATTTGAGGCAAAGAACCACTAAGAGCCATTTTGAATAATAATAATATTTATTTATTATTATAATTTTCTCAAAAATCTCTGATAACATATAATACGATAATGTTACGTCTCTTAAAGGGATTTGCCTTTATATCAAATTAAATTACTAAGGATACAATGAATTAATAATCTAGCTCAAACTCAAGTAAGGTTTAACGAAATAGGAGATCCGAGAAACACACGTATTCGAATTCTTATATATAACTTTCATTAACTTTAACTAAGACACTCAAACTGACGCTTACTTTACGCGTACGTGAATGATATTTACCGCTGGCTCATATCAGCTTTCTGGTACGTCTCACAGCACGACGTCTTCACGAATCTAATCTCCTTGGATCTTCTAGTAATGCGTTTGAAGTTACTGGCTCAATAGCCTACCATCATCTCTCTTGCTATCTCGCAACTCTCGACTTAAATACCTTATCTAATTTAAATATCCCATACCTCTTTTTGGATTTGATTGGAAATAAACGCGAATTTATATTACCCAGAAAGACGCCTAAGAAGATTAGTGGAAAGGTTCCGTAGAGATTCGTCACAAAATCTTGGGGTCCACGATATTATACTGATACATAAAGGGGGGGTGATTGAAAGTTTAAGATCTGCTGCTTTGAAGCATAGATGAAATACACATGCGAAAAGTTTTCAAAAGGACGGGAAACCATACTCGTTTAATCATATTCTATATTTCGCCCCCTTCCAGAAAGTCTATCACAAGTCAATCCCACATAACCAAACCTGATCAATCACTATACACACATTCTACAAATGAGAGATCTGGAGATAGCTGAACAAAGCTAATCAGTAATGAGTAGTGTTAGTCTACAAGTGATTACCGTGTGGTAAGACACTGTTTGGCTAGTAAATAACATTTTGTAGCCAATGAATGTAAGGAAATGCAACTGGCTGCTGCATTTTATTACAAACCATATCTTCTAACTCAAACCAGAGAGAGCCGGTTATGCACGGTGATGATAACCAAAACCATGACACCGCGTTGTTGAGAAGTAGGGTGTTCAATAGTCATGATATAATTGAACAAACCCTCCTGCCTATATTCTTATTTGGCGACTGTTACTGGCTAGATAACTGGAAGACTCGTCACTGCGCGAAGTATTGGGCCATTCAGCTCTGACTTGATGCAGTTTAAATATATCGTGTTGATGCCTATGTGTACTGGAATGAACAACACGATGTCATCTTTAATTTCAACGGACATCCAGAAACTGCTTTTAAGGATATAGGGGGCCTTATTCCTCTCGAAAATGTTGGGACTGTGATGTCATTATCCCATGCTTTGATTTAAGAGGACTTGGTACCCCTAAAATCACAAACCTATCGTTTTCTTATTTTCATTTAATCTTATTCTTTGCATTATTATCTTTCGATTGGTATATCACTTGTACAGTCGGAAAGTTAGAAGTTGAATAAAACTTCATTTGAAAACAAATTAGGCGATTCAGACACACACCCTTTTTAGAAAAAAAAAGCGTTTTGATAAAAAAAAAATCTAATTTATAAAGAGAAATAATAACATTAAAAAAGAATGTGCAATATATAAACCAGAATATTTCCGAGGCAATGCATAAAATCATTTTTTTTCTTTGTGAAATGTGTGCATGTAAAATTTTTAAATTAAGGCATTTTATATTAAAAATTTTATATAATTTCAGTTCTTATTCCTGATATATTTTTCATACAAATGTAATACTTTAATATTATAAGAAGAAAAACAGCTAAAATTTCTGTCGTGACAGAAAAAAAAATTTTTTAACGTTTTTCTTGAATTTTCTTGTGCAATTAGTACTCTCTAAAAGTTGATCATTTATAAAAATGGGTGGGTTGAAAAATATGAAAATGCAATTATTTTAAAGAAAAACGTATAACTAATATCCTAAAGTGGTATTTTAAGTTTAATTAAGCTTATAATAATTATTTTTTCAGAATTATAAACATTAAACTGGTTTTTCTCAGTTTGTGTTTTTCGAAACCTTAGTGCATTCAAAATGCTACTCCTTCGACAATTATTTACCAATCACTTCCATTTTTTTCCTGCGTGTTAAAAATAAAGCACGTAATAAAATTAGGGATCCGTTTTGCTATAAACTGAATACTTTTCAAAAAAAAAATAAAATGTAAGACATGTTGGCTTTTTCGTTGATTTTTAGCCTGTATATCAACATTTTATTTTTTTTTCTCAAAAACGAATGAAGTTATTCTAAAATCGATCCCTAAAGTTGTTTAAAACATCCATACGAATATTATAAAAAAAATTCAGGTCAAAAATTTAATTTTTACAAAAGGAGTAGGATTTTAAAATTTTCCCAATTTTTTTCAAAAATTTAAATTTTTAAAATTTTGTGTATAATATATGAAAATTTTCATCTGGTATCATTTTCTTGAATAGAAACATCGCATAAAATGCTAAAATATAATTTTTAAATACGTAAATAAAGAAATTTGCTCAAAGGGTACCAAGTCACCTTAAGCGTTGTGACATCAAACAAAATGGATGGACACATCCATTGGGCATCAAATGGCATGAGTACTCCTGTTTCTGCCTTACAATACTTTCTATAGTGAGACAGAATATGCATATTTTGAACAGTAGACTCATGTAGGCATGTTTCGGTTGTAATATCAACGAAAGACCAGTCTAAAAGAAAATCTTTAGAGAGCATTTTTGGATAATGAAATTGACTGAGTTGTCATTAGCCAGGCATTCTTCAACCAAATGTGTTGGCATGATAACTGTATCTGTGAATGTGTACTTGTATTAGTTGTGTATTTTAACTGTATATGATTGTTTGTTTTGTGAGATGACGCTGTCACCTCAACCTCATGCTTAATAAAATGATATAATAACGAAGAAATGTTTGAACTGTTCGAATGCAAATGTTCTGATGAACATTCTGAAACGAATATTAAATTTTAAAAACAAAACTTGGGAACCGGCTAAAATAGTTTCAAAGCATAAATTACATCCTAGGTAATATTTTGTAAAAAATCAGTCTGGCAATATTTTAAGACGTAATAGAAAACATATAAGAAAATCAAATACACCCTTTAATATAGGAACAGATTCCAGTGACATAAGTACTTTCAATTCTGATTCAGAAGTAATTGTAAATCCTCAAAATATACAGAACTGTAACGAGTCAGATTGTAATGTCCAAAGAAGTAACCGTATTTGTGAGCCACCATCTTATTTGAATGACTGTTATATGATTAATAACTTAAAGGGGGGATGTCATGTTAACTGTAATTGTGAATGTGTACTTGTGTTAACTGTGTATTGTAACTGTATATGATTGCTTGTATTGTTGCTGTTGTGAGATTACGTTGTCACCTCATGCTTAATAAAATGATATAATAATGAAGAAATGTTTGAACTGTTCAAATGCAAATGTTCTGGAGAACACTCTGAAACGAATAAACATAACATGTGTAAAATTTTTTTTTGGATGACAGCATGTAGAAGAAAATAATTTAGTACCATGAATGAAAAAACTTAATGAAAGGAATATTTATGTTCTATATAACACATAAGACATGATTCCCTCTTTTAGAAAAAAATATTGAATCTACACATGTCAGCAAAAACTAAAGAATACATAAGTGTTTACTTTGGAAAAAGTGAAAAAAAATTGATCTTTCTTGTTATACGGTAAACAAATATATATATATATATGAATAACTCATTTTCATACTTATCGATCTCATTTCTGAGAATTACAAACCCTCATTTTATGTTAAAATGACAAAACTTTTAATGGAGCTTGGGTATTTCCTCAGTATGGTAGCCTTGCCGATACTTAAGACCTTGACAATCATAATTTCAATATTCCACACATCTTCGATTATTTTTAATTATTTTCCAAGACCACTAAAATAAGAACTCTAAGCGAGTATTTTTATATTTATTAAGTAAAATCTAGAACTATTACTATTACTTACTTTCATCGTGGTGAGATGAATATCCTTCCAGCACTCTGGAGACCAGATCAATTTTTTGGACAAGTGAATCAAACAGATGAACGGGTAGACGAATAATCATTTCTTGATGGGGATTGTTCGCGCAATCAGCGCCACTGTAACTGCTCACCAACTCGACACTTTCGAGCAACTTCTCTTGAGAGGATTCTTCGATATCTTCAGAAGCCTACAGATAAAGACAATTCGAATGATTAACGAGTAATAAATATTTAAAAAATGAAGTCAATTCCTACTTAGTTTAACAAAGAAATTTTTTATTTCAATTACTTTTTATTAAATCATTATAATTAATATAAGTATGTGTATACATATGACAGAATCACAATATTAAGTGGCAAAATAAAAAGAGATTTTCTTTGCAAGTTCCATTTTCCTTTCGAAGTATGTGGGAATCTAATCGAAATCTTCCAAAAAAGTTAGATTCTTCAGATAGCGGAGTTTTTGTTGGTGTAGTGTCTAGGGGTTTTTACGATGTATGGGTTAACTTTGAAAAAATAGACAACATAATTTAAGTTTTAGAAGAGTATTTACAGAATAGAAATTAGAACGCGCGTATTTTTTAAAAAATAGGAAAATTAGATTATTCCCTCTAGGAGGACGTTTGAGATTGACTAAAACTTATTATGCCATGCGACTCTAACTTACCGCCTAATGTTGGCGAAATGGCGCTGATGCGAGAAAGCGCTGCTTTGTTGTCAAGTGTTAGTGGGCCTCTGCCGAAAAAGGTTGATGTCGGCGTTTTAATAAGCACGATAGATGGCGTTGATGTGAAATGCTGTTTTGATTAAAATTGCTGTCCTCTGCAAAGGGATATAATCTAACATTTTACAAAGAAAGTTCCATGGGATATCCTACATGTATGGTATTGGAATAATTTTTTTCTGCTTGTTAATGTTTATTCATTCATTAAATTTAATTATTCTAATAAAATAGTATAGTAAAAAACAGAACGACAATCTCAGAAATCAGTCCATCCCAGGAGGGACTCAAACCCATGACTTTTGGATTAGAAGTCCAACGTTCTATCCATTGCGCTACAGGGACATAACGAACTGTTTTCCTTTATATATATGCTGTTGGACTATTATTTTTGTTTGTTACTATTCGTTCATTTTTAATTTAGTTGGTACAATTGTTGCATCAGCCACTTATCTCGCCAAGTGTTTTCTCGCCGAATCGATAAAGGGTCAAAATCGCCAAATTGTAGGGTTGCTCCTCCAAAACACAACACGCAAAAACGCTCGAAATTGGTGATTTTTCGAAATTTGGTAGACTAGTGGCTCATTCGACCATTACTATTTCATTAATGAATTAATATTTGAAAAAAAAACTGTATTTAAACTTAAATGGACGAATAGAAAGTAAAAATTTTAAAAGGATATATATATATATATATATATATATATATATATATATATATATATATATATATATATATATATATATATATATATATATATATATATATATAACGTATTGGCCGAGTGGTATAATTTTCGAATGTTAGTAGGTTTTCAAGAAACATCTTCGGAATGGACGTTCATTCTTTTATTTTCATATGACACAACAAAGGCGTTACGACAATACAAAAACATACGAATACACAAAGACAAAGAGAGCTGCAGCTATTTACATTTTTGCGTGGACGAGGCTGAGACAAAAAAGCACGGCGACGATTACATGATGAAAGCGAGCAGACAAGAGATCGATCACATAAGAATTTCGCTTTTATACCGGCAGTTACAAGCGCGTGACTATTATTTAATAGTAGTTTTGATTGCATAGAATGGGCGGGACCGTGATTTCGGACTAGTTGATTACGATTAAGATTAAAATGTTATTTTTTAACCAAAGAATTAAAACTTGTTTAAATATTAGTAAAAAGAGTTAACATAAAGGATGCTAAATAGAATTTTATATATATATATATATATATATATATATATATATATATATGTAATAATTTCCTCTAGCATTCTCTTTAATTAACTTTTTTAAAACAATATTGAAATCTTTTGATTATTTGGTTCAGAACTAACACTCTGATTTTAATCGTAATCGATGAATATTTATTGCATCAGAAATTCCTGTCCCGCACTTTCTATCCAATCAGAGCTATGATTGCGTAATCATCACGCACTTGCACTGTTGGTAAAGAATAAAAACAACTTGTGTAATGGCGTTCGTCGCTTTGCTCTATCCTTTTTGCCGTCATAATGTACTAGTAAATATAGCTTTTTCTCCGTGTTTATGTGTTGTGTCCGTCAAGATGTCACTTTTGCTTGTCCACTGTGCTTTAATATCATCATCATGAATTGTTTGTCTCGTCTTTGTGAAGGCACATTATAATTTTGTCCTAAACTTCGATGTGTACGCCACAATAAAGAAGATTTCTGTTCACTGAAGATGTGTATTTTGATGAAGACCTGCAAACACTCGTCAAAAAACTACCACTCGGCCAATACTTAACAGAAAGTCGGTAGGATAGTTTCCCACCGTAAAGAGATAAATAAAGAGAAGAAGATAGGAAGTGCGTCGTAAGTTTGCTAAATTTCCTAATGCTTCAACTTCTTCGTAGGGCAGGGGGAAATTCCCTTTTCAAGTTGTGCGAGACGGCTTCGTTCTCATCGAATTAATCCAAGGATTTTTTGTGAATATAACAAGTTAATGTTCGTCGAAAAGTGCAGTCGTCAACAGAAAAGTGAAGATTTTTAAATGTAAGTTACGAAATATTATCAATCATTTATATTGCAAATTTTATACATATGATTTTTTCAACAAGTGATTTTGACCTTTGATATTTTTGTGCCTGGCATTTCATGAAAAATTATTTGATATATATTTAATAGTGTTGCGCAATACATGTTTTTAATTAACATAAAACAATATATATTGAAATAAGAAATTTAAATACTATAATGTTTGATATTTGAATTTAATAATTAATAATTGCAAATGTTTTGATGTTGTTGTAATTTCAATTTTATATATTTTGGTATTTCTATTTTTGGTACTTCAAATGTTTAAGTTTAAGTTAAATTTTTAATATCTGTATGATTCTCAGATCTGGTTTTAAAATGGCTAATAATGAGCAAACCAATTTGGCTGTAATAAGTAATACCAACCAAACCCTTAATGAACCATACATAGTTCCTTTTGATTCTGAAAATGGAATGTTAATAAAAGCTTGGTTAGATTATTTTAATAATGCATGTAAACTTGGCAATAGAGATGATAGTTGGAAAATTGTAAACATATCAAGATATCTAAAAAGGTCTGCATTAACTCAGTACATTAACTCTTGTCTTAATATTTCAAATTTTGGAAAACTGTGTTCAATTCTTATTGAAAATTTTTTAAAACCTAATGTTATAACTTTGTCAGATTTCTCACAACTTCAATTAAAAGATAACTTAGAACAATATTTTCATCAAAAATTAAATTATGGTAGACAATTAGTATTACCTCCGCAACTCATTTTAGAAGGACTTACGGATGGAATGCCCACCAGTATGAAATCCCCCTACCTCACCTACCGAATGGCTCATGGTAGCTACAAGCTTAATGAAAACCCAAGACCCAAAACCTGAACAAAATACTTTCAGACAAAATGTGCCCATTCGACCAAGACAAAATACTTTTGTACCTCAAAACCGCTACTTTGTTCGACCCAACTTCCAAAATTTTAATAGAATGCGTCCCCAACATCTCCCAAATCAGCATGCTCATAACTTTAACAATAGAGGTTTTAGGCCCAACCACCACACACATTTTCAACATGGACTGCCAACCATATCCATGTAAAATTTGCACACAACAAGGAATTTCCAGTGCTTATCATTGGAAACTGCAATGTCCTTTTAATCAACATCAATTAAGGCAAACCCCATTTAATTGTGATCCACCTTTGGCTGCTAACGCTGTTTCTCAGAGCTCGGAGAACTCTGTTGACAGTCAACAATTTCCTAATCAGAGACAATACCCCCCTACTGAGGCCTCTTGCCCCACATATTGACAATTACAGGTGTCCGGACACATCTCATCATTGCCAAGCCTAGCTAACTTGGACAATTTACCTAAACATAACAATGTGAATATTGTTATTTTGATACTGGATCCACTCTATCTTTAATTTCTCCAGATATTGTAAATAAACTTAGATTACATAAACAAACAACTAGGCCTATACATATTAATAAAAAAAAGCCCATGGCAATTTTCAACTAAACAAACTATGCAAGGCGTACTTAACAATTGGACAGGTAGAAAGAAACATATATAAATCTGTATATAATTAATAGTAGCCTACCTTACATTATTCTAGGACTACCAGAATGTAGTCAATATAAAATTGATATTGATTGTGAACATAACCAGTTACTACAAAATGGACAAATTATTGTAAATAATCAAAATCCACTCACTAAACCAATATCATTACATATACAGGAAGGGTTAGTAAATACCTCAGAGGAAGTTCTCTCACCTCTGACTGTTAAAGAACTATCTCCTAACCTGATACAACTTCTTTCAGAATACACTCATGTTTTTTCTAAAAATAAGTATGATGTAGGTAAAATAAGAATGGAGCCCCCTAGAGTTAATTTAACATCATACCTCCCAATTTATCAGCGAGCTTATAGAACCTCAGCCACTTCAGAAGCTGAGATTAATAAATAAATACAAAATTTATTAGCTGCAGGTTTAATTAAAGAATCCAATAGCTGTTATTCTTCCCCGGTTACTTTAGCTTATAAGAGAGATGAAAAGCAGAAAACCAGATTATGTATTGATTATAGAAAACTTAATGCCATTTGTAAAACAGATGCAGAACCATGACCTCGTAATTTATGAAGAATTCAACTATCCAAATCGAAGAAAATTATCCCCAATTTTTTCAGGCCCCTATGAAATAGTACAAAAGCTGTCAGATGTCAATTATGAAATAACAAAGCCTAACGCGTTAACTAAAAAACCTACTGAAATTGTGCACGTTTCAAAATTAAGAACTTATTACCCTCCTGAAGAATTGAAATTGAGTCATGAGAATAATAATAATTACACACTAAAAGAAAACACACACATACAACTACACAAAACCAAATCATTGTCCTTTTGCCCCTCTTAGGTGGACCCCCTTTCCACTCTTGAGAGATTTTTTTTACTGTTGTTGTGATGTATCAGAACAAGAAATGATTGTAGATCTTACAAAGTGCGAAACATGGGTCCACCTCCCAATCCATTTCGGATTTTTTTCCTGTCTTCATCTCGATGTACTGTTTAAGTTTTGGAGAAGTGTGCATTCTTGGATGGAGGCAGGGAAGGGTCTGAATTAAATTCCCCTTCCTTAATAGTCTTGGACTGTTAGGTTTACTTTTAGATGAGGAAGTCAAATTTTTGAGACAAACTTGGATGTTTTCATGATGTTTGTCATTGATATTTTGATATTTTAGGCTACAATTATTTTGAATCTTATTTTCATTCCATTTCAAGTGTTCCTTATTTTATTTTTGATATTGTGTATTTTTATATCATGTTTAGTAGTGTGAACGTGTTATTACATCAGCTCTTCATGAAAATGTGAATATTTTGGAGCAATACTTTGATTTTTATTGCATTTTGAATTTTATATTTTGAATGTTGTTTATGGGTACCCATGTGTTACAATTTAACAGTTATATGTTTTCATATTTTTCTAGTATCTAATTTCTGTGTTGGAGATCATGCTATGTATGTCATTACCAACAAGTGCAAGAAGTTTCATAATTAATAATTTATTCAAAACTTTAAAACTAATTTCTCTGTAAGGTACGGGTCTGTATCAAGGGCCCTGGTGCACGCCCGCTTCTTACGGAGAGGGGAAATGTAATACTTCCCTCCAGCATTCTCTTTAATTAACTTTTTTAAAACAATATTGAAATCTTTTGATTATTTGGTTCAGAACTAACACTCTGCTTTTAATCGTAATCGATGAATATTTATTGCATCAGAAATTCCTGTCCCGCACTTTCTATCCAATCAGAGCTATGATTGCGTAATCATCACGCACTTGCACTGTTCGTAAAGAATAAAAACAACTTGTGTAATGGCGTTCGTCGCTTGCTCTATCCTTTTTTGCCGTCATAATGTACTAGTAAATATAGCTGTTTCTCCGTGTTTATGTGTTGTGTCCGTCAAGATGTCACTTTTGCTTGTCCACTGTGCTTTAATATCATCATCATGAATTGTTTGTCTCGTCTTTGTGAAGGCACATTATAATTTTGTCCTAAACTTCGATGTGTGCGCCACAATAAAGAAGATATCTGTTAACTGAAGATGTGTATTTTGATGAAGACCTGCAAACACTCGTCAAAAAACTACCACTCGGCCAATACTTAACACACACACACACACACATATATATATATATATATATATATATATATACTCATGTCCATAAATTAAGGGTAACTCAGAATCACACAGAAATTGAACTCTAAAAGAAAAATTTCACCTGTAGAATTATCACACACATCTTGAAGAAGAATATGCAAATTACAGGAAACCACCAGATGGCGCGGATAGTACGTCACAATGACGAGAGTGTAAGGGAGGGGTATATAAGGAATGGTGGCAAAGACGTAAAATTGTTCACAAGCGCTTTAAAAGCCTTTCAGTGCAATAACCGCATAGTTATGGCACAAAGGAAGCATTTGGATGATTTTTTACGTGGTAGAATTATTGGATGACTAGAATGTGGACGTACCCAGCAGGGAGTATCCGAGGAACTTGGAATCGCCCAGAGTGTCACCTCCAGGCTTTGACAACGATTCCAAGATGATGATAATGTGAGTAGATGTTACAGCACAGGTCACCCCCGAGTTACAACGCCAAATGAGGTACCGGTATATATTTGGCAGTTACTGCCAAAAGAAACAGACGCAGCACAGCATCAGACGTGTCTCGTCAGCTCTCTTCAGCTACCGGTACGACAGTTTCAAGACAGACCGTGTACAGACGCTTAGGGCACATTGGTCTATATGCTCGTAGGCCTGTCAGATGTGTTCCACTTACCACAACTCACTGTCGCCTGCGATTAACCTGGAGTAGTGAGCATGCATTGTGGACACCAAAACAGTGGTCTTGTGTGATGTTATCCGACGAGTCCAGGTTTAGTTTGCAGTCTGATTCTCGCCGGACTTTAATATGGAGAGCGCCAGGTACCCGTTACCACCGTTATTACCATTGAACGACACCGTTATGGTGGTGCAAGATGGCTCGCTTGGGGAGGAATTATTCTTGGTTCCTGCATGTTCAGAGTGTAACGATGACAAGCCACATCTATCGGGATGTCATTCTGGAACAATATGTACGTTCGTTTCGGGGCGGCATGAGTGCTGAATTTCTGTGTATGGATGACAACGCCCGTCCTCTCCGTGCAAATATTGTAGACGAATGCCTTCAATCGGAGGATATCACCCGTATGGATTGGCCAGCATACTCACCGGACTTGAATCCAATAGAGCATGTGTGGGATATGCTTGGCCGACAAATTGCAGCCCCTCAACCCTCTCCCACCCTTCTACCGGAACTTCGGAGGGCATTGCTAGATGAGTGGTGTAATATTCCCCAAGATCAGAGTGATAATTTGATACTCAGCATGCCTAGGCGTTGTAAGGCCTATATTGCATCATCCGGGAGACATACTCCGTATTAACCATCATACTAACCATGTTATACTGTTTTTTTGTAAATAGGTTCTTTTTTGAAATTTGCTCCAGGGGGTAAAAATCGCAATTTTTATTAATTATGTTAAACATATAACATATTTTTTTTTTGCTCTTTACCTTTTGTTTAATAAATAGACTTTACAAAAAATTAAATTTGTTTTGCTTCTGTCTTTTTCTTTGCCTCAACTTCATTATCCTTAATTTATGAACATGTATATATATGGAGAGAGTGAACTAGTAGTTGGAATTGGAAAAAAAATCGAACAATGAGGTTTAACCTAATAATTTACAGAAACATAGCATCTGTACATATATCTGAAAAACTTAACTGTGAACATATCTAGTTTTACAAGATGACGTGTAAGATGCACGTGAGAGATTAAAATAAAATGTGCTCCAATCCTACAGAGGCATTCCTAGAAATCTTAAATCTAATGCAAAAAATTGAACATGTTTAAAACTCGATTACGGAGGAAACGTGAAAAATTAGTATCTTTTTAAATATTAAATAAGTAAATCCAATGCCTTTGTTAATAGAAGTATTTTGTCTCCTAATGTGTTAATCTTTGGTTTTGATACTAATATACATGCTAATGCCAGGGATACTCTTATATTTAGTGCCTAGATTTCGGGACGATAGAAGAATAAATACATTGTGCTAGAGAATAATGCATACCCCCTAAATTGTTTACAAAACGATCTCGTTGTTTTAATTAAAATTCAGAAAACAATTTTGATGAAGCACGGGAACTTTTACATTTTCCCATTTTTAGAATCAAATTTTTATTGACGACTGATGCGAATAGCTTACTTAAAATTATAATGATTTCGTTGATTCAAATATTCAATACAATCTGTATTGAAATTTATTTAGTTCTATCCCCACCCCATCAAAACTTCAAACGAAATTGAAATCCAAAAGAAAACATTTGCTTTAGGGGTAAAATAATAAGCACTGGTATATATATTCAAAATTTAAAAAATTTCGATTAAGCTTGATTATTTGTAGATATACAGGATAGGTTTTACAGATAAGTTTTTCTAAACACATAGGCTGAGTGAATAAGGATTCAATAACGTCACACTATAGAGCAGTGCTTCTCAAACTTTCAGTGTTTGCGACCCAACATTCAATCAGAGTTTTCATTGCGCCCCCCTTCTGTACAAAAACAATGTATTGAATTCAATGATATTTTACTTTGAAGCAAAAGCTACAATGCGACTTTAACTTTTTAAGTGTCACCGGCGTATATAAACGTCTCAATCAGTCATAGAGTTTATTTCCCCGGACGTATATATACGTCTTTCCGAAGTACGATCTTTTCTGTGCAGTGCTATCCATAAGAAAATTCCGAAGGCTTTGGAATGAAGTAAAAGGGCATTGGCAGTGTTTGCGAAGGATTTACTTATATCACAGAATTTTTCTTATTTATTCCTTTTCTCCTCCTCCCTCCTTCCAATACATCAAATACGCATGCTTTCGTGGAAAACAATGGTTTGGGGGAACGAATCGTGTAACTTTAAATCGGCAGTAAAGTAATTAATTTTAAACCGTACAAATTATGAAGATAAGTGTTAATTTGGCAAGTCCTTGGGATCACTAAAATAATTATGAAACTTGTTCTTAACTTGGTATTGTTAAAGGAATTGTAAAATATATTGCGCAATACTGATATATTTATAAGGGTATTATGACAGTGTAAATGTATACTTTATTTTCATTATGTTAGAATGTATTTTGTTTGCTTTCAGGAAATAAATAACTTTTTAAAATAATCTTTTGTCTTCGACTTTTCAGTATACTTGCGCTTCTTTTCGTAGAGCTGTCACGACCCCAGGGGCGCGCCCCACAGTGTGAGAAACGCTGCTATAGAGCAACACGAGAGTTATTGGCGACTTCCTTGAAGCTTTGAACCTCTTTCCAAACTACCACACCACATCAACAAAATGACTTTGAGCCTCGACAAACTTAACGTGCACCAGCCCATATAGGCGCCTAGTATTCAGTGGCACTAGGAAAATCATGGCCTCCACACAAGAGTTAATATGACACCAACAAAAATACTATACAACAACTATGGTACACCATATGATCATCAGCGCAGGGATGACTAAAACGGCAGTTACAAAGTAAAACATAAAAAAGGCAATAATAAGAAGTATGGTTTTCTATTACAAAATTGTATATTTTTTACCATGTAAATTCCTGCTGGAAATGAGACAGTACATCTCTGTGGCTGACTTTCCTACTCTCATGTGTAACGGGGCTTTATCACGATTTATATTAATAAACCTCTTGGGAAAACTTTGGGGCCAAAATGGGAATTCTTTCCAACCATCCCAAGAAGAGAACGTGATTTTGTGGTTTAGGAAGTCTATATATTGGAGCTTTTGTATTCACGTGGAGTTCCCAGAGTTCTAATAGTGAGTTCTAAGGAGGAGGTCTAATAGTACCAGGGAGGTTCTAGGAGAGTGCTTGGAGAGTTAGTTCTACGTGAAGTTCGAAGCCGGAAGACTATCCATTTGCTGGATCAAGTAGGATCAAGAATTAGATTGACGACATAAGGACTGTAGCTGTTCGTCGTGGAATAGCGGTAAGATAATTTAGATTAAGCTTTAAGACTAGAGCGGATTCTAGTAAGTTAGGAAATCATTTATAAATATAGATTCGGTGGTTTATTGCGCTACTTGTTAGAGTTACAGTTTAAGTCTCATCACTCCTGATCAAAAGCCTCCTGGACTAGTGTTGTTTGGTTTAATATAAATTAAGATAGTAAAAAACTAATTTTATTATGGAAGAGTGTGGTGCTCAATCTTTTATTCCCTCAAACTATGGACGCGTAGATGATGAAGAGATGATACCTCTAGTCAATGGGGTATCACACATGTTTTAAGGTCTCGTGTGATTCTGGGAGTCTGAGGATGAGTTTATAAATTGCTCTCTTCGAAGATTATCCAGAATATAGTCTCTTGGGAACTCGATGGTCAATTAATCTAGCAAATACTCTTACTTTCCAGAAATTTATATCAGGTTAGCCTTATATCAGAAAATATTATCATTTAGGAAAATAAGAACAAGAATAAATGCAACCTGGGAAATACAGCTTCAAGGCTTCATTCTTATACCTCATAGCAGTCAAAGTCGTTGTAAGCCAGGCAACAAGATGTCTGTGAAAACTATAAAACTCCAGGTGCCATATCAATCTATTTCTTGGATATTGCACGTAGCTCGTTCTCGGTTCTCTTCAGAGATGAAGGTATGTTGTGAATCAGTGATTAAGGTGAATATGACTCATTACTGAAAATCTCTCTTCCTCTGTCTCTCTCTCTCTCTCTCTCAATCTGACACAGTGATCTCTTCTTCAATGTCAAAGCTCTCTGCACAATACTAAAATAGTACCGTCCATCCGGTATAATGGTTAGGGACGTCAAAGGGCTAGTGTCATTCATCGAATCATCGTTTCAGGGGCTAGTTGTACGTCAGTCGTTACCCGTAGCTTTAAGCACCATACAGGTGACAGTACGATTTTTGGCTCGGTTCCACCACAATTTAGAGGGAGAACACCCTGGAGTTGGTCAGAGGCCTCCCAACCTCATGAGAGGACAATTGGCTCGACGGCTAAAGTACCCCCATGCAACGAAGACAATTTACATTTACAAACATCCATGTCTTCTCCGGGATTCGAACCTAGGCCCTACGGCACCTAAGTCAGCGTCACTAACCATTATACCGGATAGGTGGTGCGCTATAATGCACAACACGTGAGCTATTGGCAATGGTACAAGTGACGAAAGCGACACTTGAGCTGTCATTCCCTCCCCCAAACTTCCAAACCATGCCAAGGGCAATGAGAGGACTTAGAGCTTTGAGATATTTAACATACATCAGCTCCTTTATATGGTACATCTTCAGGGTCACTAGGGTTCGAACTCATAACATGCCAACCATAAGCTCGTAACCCAAACCACTAGACTACCGCAGCCAATTTAGATTATCAGTGAATAAGGCGCTGAAATTAGCAATGCTTTTTCAAAGAATTATCCTCCATATGCACAGTAAAATATATGTGTACTATTTCACATAACTGAACATAAAAATCTTCCTCTTTAGTAGGAAGTATTGGGTGTTTCAAAAGTCACGCAGATCAACATGGTAATCCTTGTTGCTTAAAAACCAAAAAGGTTGGTTGAGGATTTTGTACCTAGATGGCAGCAGAGGCCTCATCATAAGAAGTTTTGAACGTAGCTGTGAGATCAGTTTCAACATACTTAACAGTTGTAATTTGAGCTCAACGGGAGGTGCATGAAGTTTTTCCAAGAGCAAAGAATAACCATAGTGGAATTGTATTTCGCTACAAAATCTCATTGCCACGTGATAAATACATTTCAGCAGAAATATTCAGGTGAAACAGTACCAAACGCATGAACGATAACACGTTCAGTGCAACGGTTCCGTGACACAGAATTGGTTGCAGACAGGAAGCGATCGGGTTAAGCGTCCACAGTAAAAACGAAAGTGGAAGATGTGGAGACCTCTTTACAAAGAAGTCAAATGAAAAGTATTCGAAAATTTTCTGAGCAGCTGGGAATGCCACACCCATCAGCATGGAAAACAGTACGAACAGTGCACGAATTAAACTTTTGATCGTTTAAAATGCACGCTATCCATGAAATGAAGCCCCCTGATTTTGAGAAAAGATTGCATTTCTGCAGATGATTTCGTTCTTTGCTAGACACATACGACATCTATAAACTGGTTAAATTATTGTTTTTTTACAGCTGAGGCGTGGTTCCATTTGCGTGGATAAGTGAACAGCTAAAATAGTGGATATTGGCACACCACAAATCCACACACTACGCAGGAATGCCCCTTACATTATGAAAAACGTGGTGTGTGGTGTGCTACGTCACAGCGTCGAATTGTCTTCAGTAGCACTGTCGATTTGACCGTCTACATAAACATCATTAATGAATTCATACCCTTGCTGAACAGTGACGAATGGTACACTTGGTTGCAGCAAGACGGTGGAACATGTCACGCATATCACGGGGCAGTGATCATGTCATTTCCAAAGAACTTTGGCCACCACTTTCACCGGACTTGTCAATTCCGGATTTTTTTCTCTCTTCTTTGGGCATATATGAAAAATGTCGCCATTAGGAATAATTTCCATACGCTTGACGAGCTTAAGAGCAACATCCTTCATTCAATATAGGACCTTAATTCTCACACACTTCGTAAAGAGTCAACTAATCTGGTAAAAAGAGTTCGATTATGTGACAAGGAAAACGTACATTATTTTGAACATTTAGTGTGATTTTACCATCTCTGACCCCTGACAATAAAGATAACCGTTCAACTTGTCTATTATTATGTTCGTTAACGCAATTCATCTGTCTTTAAAACTCAGCCACAAAGGCTGATGTGCGCGACTTTTGAAGCACCCGGTATTATTTTTACCTTTCATTCTGCTCTTTTCTAGGAATTCAACTAAATTTGCAAATTTTTCTTAATATTGGAAACCTGAGTACATATTAGTATTTTAAACACCGTAATTAACGGTTCGTTATCAACAATTTAATTAACTATTTAATTAACACTCAAGTTAAGTTATCCCGCAAACATGGCACTTTTAAATATACTTTTTATTTTCCTATATTTTTAATTTTCAGTTACTCTCGTCTTTCTTTTTATACATATAACATTACAGTTACGCTTAAGATAACATCTCTCTTAAGTACAATATAAGGAACATAATTATTAAAAACACCATATATCCACGCAAAAATTATGAAATACTATCCAAGGTAAATAAACCCAGTTGATTATTTATATCACGGAAGATTAAAAATTTTTTTAATTAAATTTTAGAATCAATAACAACAATTTAGAAATTTGTTCATTTTCTATAAAACCTCATTTCTCGAAGAGATTTATGTGTTAAATAATTTATATAATACTACCATTTAATTTTCCTTATTAGTGAATTCTTTTATTTACAGAACGACGTTGTTGATCCATTTAGTTAATTAACCATAGTTTTGTGGAATTCAGTTTTTCGTTTTAACAATGGTATTATATAAATTTCTCCTGCATTTTTAAGTCATTTATATTGTTTGCAAAAATATCATTAAGTGTACCCTGGCAACACACATTCATTCCTCTCATCATTAGTTACAGAACTCTGTCACTTTGTAACGATTAGTTAAGAAGAAAATAGTTTGAATATTTTTTTGGTTATATAAAATGCAAAAATTCTGAGGAATATTACTTTATTCTGTTTTTTCCCTTGTTAGTTTTGCTTGGAAAGACCATTAATCTCTTTCAACAGATTGTACTCACTATTTTTTTCGTGTATTTTTTCCCCTTTGATTTATTTAAAGTACTTAAATGCGATAAATCTTCAGAATAATAATTGATGTGGACATTGTAAAAAGAGAACATATGACATCATCACGCTAATGGCATGTAATATTGTTTAAGAACTGTGATTGCGCTGAATTTTGTAATGCACTGTCCCATAAAGTTTTGTATGCATTTTGTAATGCATGGGTTCAATAATAATAATTATCAGTGTTTAAATAATCTCATTGATGCATAGTATTGTAGTTTTGCTTTAGGCGTCACTGTGTAAAATACACACTATATAGTCGATAACATAAAAAAGAAGCAACGAAAAAAAGAATTATTCAAGTGGAACAAAATAATACGTGCACATACGTTACAAGTCAGTTCGATCAACGTTTCTGAAACTGTGGGACGCACCCTCCTAGCAGGCATTATATCCCTACTTGGAGGGATACTGAAAAGGATACATTGAAGGATCCCTACTTGGAGGTTTATTGAAAAGTCGAAAATAAAATATTATTTTAGAGAAAATTGTTAATTTACTGAAATGAAGCAGAACAAAATACATTCTGACATAATCAAAAAAAATTAAACACATTTATACAGATATAATACACGTTCAGTGGTGGTATCTGCGTAAGCCAGTAACTGCCTTCGGACTGAGGTGATCACTTTTGTCTGGTGGTCATGTTACTTGCTTACGAATCAGAAGGTTTCGAGTTCTACACTCCACACATTTATAAGTGTATCAGTACATCTCAATGTACTTGATAATTTGTTAATGCTAAGTTAAGAACAGAATTTTAATAATTACTAGTGACTCCCACGGGCTTTTCATGCAAACAATTATATACAAAATTTAATACTTATTTTGATAATTTGTACAGTTTATAATTAACTAGTTAACTTAATTTGTCGTATCCTAGCTTTAGCCCCAAAGTACATTATTATTACACTCAATGAATTGTTATTAACGGGGGACGCGATGAAAATTATGATTGAAAATTAAGTCGCAAATGGTGAAGATTTGAGAAGCACTGATGTAGATTATTAACTTTTGGGGGCCCGCGACAGAATAGCTGGCGGACCAGCAAAAGGCAACAAAGCATCCGAATGGTGTTTAAAACAGAATATTCCAGTATTAAGGTATAACTTCCATCTGACATTGACTCCGTAAGCCCACGTGAACTGTGACAATCTCTCGCAGAAAATTTCGCAAACAGTCTGAGCAATTATCACCATTTGAGAATGGACGTCCTGTAACAATGTGGTATCTGCAGGGTCTATCCTCTCAAAATCGTTTTTTTAATCCACCCAAATAGACACTTGAAGAAAGAACAGAGCCTCAAAACAATGTGTGTAAATAGTCAGCGAGATAGATCATATGGTGAAATATAAAGTTTGTGATTCTATGGGCGATATTGCCACATTGATTCGTGCCATGGGCATATTGTTATATTTTTTAGTATTCAAGACCACGGAGGTTTTCAGATTATCAAGGCCGAGGGTTGCATCTCGTTTATGTAAGTAAAAAATTGATCATCAACCTTTAGTTTGTCTTATTTATTTATCCAAAGCTCGTGCTTGGCTTCTTGAGAATTTGAAACCGAGCCTTCCAGTTCAGATTGACGACGTCGTCAGTCGGGTATTCATCGAGTCCAGTGCATTGGGATAGGTGGTCGCCATCCATCCTGGCATAACCGCAGAGTGGGCAGGCCTCATCAACAGCCAAGTCAATGGAGGTATTCTCCAAAAAGTTCTGTCCGGTGGTGATGTGAAAGCGGGTAACAGCCTCGGCTCTCTCCAGATACCTCGAGATAGGTCCCACAGTAGCCAGGGTTCTCCATGGCTTTCCAAGGCTTTTGGTTTCTTGGATCAAGCAGTACATTTATCTATGTATATAGATATAATGCTCTTTGTTTTTCTGAGGGCCAAGGGGGAATTCCGGTTGAAACGACTCAGCTCCCAGCTTTGCTTTTTGGTCGACTCTCTCATTGCCGTCATCTCAACATGATTTGGGACCCATTGTAAGGCCACAGTCCAGCCATATGAAATGTGGTCCGCAATTGTAATTTGGCACGGAATTGTGTTAAGATAGTCACAGCTGGTGTGCTATTGCTTAAGGGTGAAATGGCAGTTTGGAAGTTGATGAAGAGGCCTAGTTTTCAAATTAATAAAAATAAATTATTTCAATTTTGTGTTTGTAACCATTTCGAGTTTGATTCAATGGCTTCTCCCCCTCCCCTTGATGGGATCGGATTTCTCATGGAATCTCAATGATTGAGGTTTACAACTCAGACAACATGTGTGGAGAGGAGGTACCGTGACAGTGTAATCAGACTAAAGGAATCAGGGTGGTCAAATTTTAGGATCTCTCGACACTTAGGTTGGGGTCATATGGACATGATTGCACCATGACCATACAGTAAATAACAATATAGGCGTAGAAATGAGAATAAACGACAGAGTGATTGACAGCCCTTGATTTGTTCTCATCAATGGTTCTACTTGTAATGGGAACACCACTGACAGCTCTAAGTTTTGATTGGTGATTCTTGCACGTCTGCATCACACACAGCAAATCTTTCTGTCCCACTTTTCCAACATTTACCTGTCTTGAGTGTGTGTGTGTGTGATCACCATATCTCTTCGAAATAAAGAATATTTAGGCTCTGATGAACAAATGTCTACAACAGTCTCAGAATTGCACAACCTAACCGCCAGTTGAACCGTATATATGTCAAGGAATCCCGAATATGGGCACCCTCCAACTCTAGAAGTCAATGTACAGCAGGGTAACAGCATATATAAGAGCTAGAAGGTGGGTGAACGAAAAACTAATTTTTGGGGATTTTGTAGCTGTGCCTCCTTGATGTATCGCTTTTTATGAAACAAAGCATATTTTTGAAAGAAATTTTTTAAATGATTTTGCAGTGAATACTCCTGCTAGTTACCATATTCTGAATTCAAAATGAAACGTTTTTCTTATGTAATCGCTACAAATAGGACATGTTTTGGAAAATTAATAATGGAAATACATTTGATCTATATCAATCATGTATATTAAATCTGTGTGCCATAAGCAATATTGTTGAAACCTTACTGTTTTAGCTCAAACATCATTTTGAGTTAAATAAATCTGATTCAACTGCACAATAATACATTAGTATACAAGCTTTGGAGTGAATCCAATTCGATATAATGTTTATTTGGAATAGAACTCGCGCGCATGCCAAATAATGTCCGTTTATGTGCTCGATCGATTGAATTCAGTTTTGACATAGAATTAATCCTCATATAATTTTGGTAAGATCCCATTACTATCGTCCATTGCATATCTCTCACCGACATACATTAGTAGAAAATTTTCTGCAGAAAGTTGAACTCTGTGTTTTTCATCAGTCTATAATATGATATATATATAATGTCAATAACTTTATTTTCTTAATTTTTTAAGGACAAAATGTGTTTGAAAACTTTATTTAGAAGGAATTTTTTTGAGTTTACTTATAAATTTACAAACTAAAAAAACCCTTCATTATCTTATTTTTAATGAAAATAAGATAATAAAACTATTTCAAGCTGTCGGTGGAAATTGAAATGTGTACCCAATATATTACAAAGTTTTATTTAGTAGTTTAGGCCAATATTTTTATACAAACTGCACCTTAATTAAAAAAAAGGATAGAACTTGACATTAGAAAATTGACATATATTTGTATTTTAAGCCTCCATAAACCCCACTTCCTTAAATTCGCTTTGCGTAAAACCCCTTTCTAGAGAACCTCTACTTAACAAAAGATACACTCTTACCAAATTTCGTCTGTAGGGGTAAAAGTTGAAAAAGTGGATATTTTAATCTCTACAAAGCTTCCACAACCCTCTTTGAGCATATCTCTACTCAACAATACGAACATGCCTGCCTAATTTTATGGAGTTTTTTGGTCTAATAGTCACGGAGATATCGTGACGTGTGAACAAATTAGTGAGTAAACTAGGCTGTAAATTAAATAATGGCAACATAGGTATAAACCAATTTTTCACACATGAACTTAAAAGTACTTTAAATTCCTTCCATGTGTAATCACCAGCAAAGCTTATAAAATTTGTGAAATGCCAGGAAGCCGTTGGAGACCATTGGCGAGTTGTTGATGATTGACATTAACAATGGAGCACTCAAGAGCGGCGTATAGATGAAGCATTATGATATTGGTGGCCTCGGAGTGGTTTTTTTCAACTTCAAAAACAGCGTGATCACAAGGACTTATGTTAGGTGAGTAGGGAGACTATGACAACCAACGTTGTCATGCAACACGATAGGGAAAATGTCTTGCAAAAAACATGGATTTTGCACTGCATAGCCGTACACAGATGGTGTTGTAGAAATCAGCAATAGTAGTCTGTGTTGACAGATTGTCCTGCAGGATCAGCAAGTGTAAGGATCACACCCTCACAATCAGCATATCCTGCACCCGACTGTGTTCCTGTTGAAATTTCTGTGGTAGAGGCGAACCTCGGTGACGTCATTCATTTGATTGACGTTTTAATTCAGGCTCAAAGGCTCGTGCCCACATCTCATCAATGGTGACGGTACTCTGAAAAAATGCGTCTCCTTCACTACGGTATATCCCCAGGGGGATGCCACCTACTGCATACCGGTGCCATTTTACGATACCCCATGGGCTGAGGGTATCCTCTCGTCATCATCCTCGTGACCTATGTTTGAGGGAATGAAAGAATGACCACTAATACCATCCATAATTAAAACTAGTTTATTATTATCTCAATTTATATTTAGCAAAACAACACTAGTCTAGGAGGCTTATGATCAGAATTCATGAGACTCAAACTGTAATTCTAACAAATAGCGCAATAAACCACCGAATCTATATCTATAAATGATTTCCTAACTTACTAGAATCCGCTCTAGCATTAAAGCTTAATCTAACCGCTATTTTTTCGGCGAACAGTCACAGTCCTTATATCGATATATTCTTCGATCCAACGTGATCCGGCTGAGAGATAATCTTCTGGTCTCGGATCCACTTAGAAATCTACTTCACTGGCACTATTAGACTGCCACATAGAATTCTTAGAACACTCTTAGACTCTTCTTTAGAACTTCATCAAGCGCTTCTAGAACTCCACGCGAATACTAACGCTCCAATATATACAATTCCTAATCTGTATAACCACGTTCTCTTCTTGGGTTGGTTGAAAAGAATTGCCATTCTGGCCCCAAATATATCTCAAGAGGATTTTAAATAAGATTACCGATAAAGCCCCGTCACAATTTCTGTACTTTGGTGAGTAAGAATGGAACCCAGAAGGGGCAACAATTTTCCTCATATTCAGACATTTTGTCGTTAGTTGCCACACCGTTTGATGACTGAGACTAACCCTTAAGGATAATTCCCAGACAGTGCATCATCGGTCTATGGCAGTGTTTCTCAAAGTGTGGGGCGCGAGCATAACGAAAATTTAAAGATTTTTTTTAAAAAAAATAACCGGAAAGAGAAGTAAAACAAAGTACTTTCTTTCATAATAAAAAAATACACAACAACACCGATATAATTTATGTTTATCATCTGGCGTTTTTCCGTCATCAAAAATAGCTATATTCTATCCCAAAACCAAATTAAAGAATGAGAGATTATTTTATTACGTTTTCTTTTTAAACATGAAATATTACTCGTTAAAAGAAAGAACGAAATCCAGACCCTGAGAAAAATTCTAAGAAGATAAACAATTCATCACTGTAATTATTATTGAATATTGTACATTAGTTGTAGAACGAAAAGGAAGACACGATTCACTTTTCAGCCAGGCAGCATAATACATTTGCTGATCATTTGATTGACATTCAAATTTACTGGTATGGTTAGTTCTACATTAGTTCCATCCCATTTTTTATGTGTTGTTTTTTCGCTAAGGAAAATTGTTAATAATGAAGAGTTTTACGATATTTGGAAAAGAATTGATTGATTTGAAGGATTATTTGGCCAAAAGACTTATTTTTTTTAGTATTCTCAAACATATAAAGCATAGTCAAAAACATCATAATCCTTTTTAGAACATCCGTAACTTTTTCTGAATACACTTTTGACCCGGGGGCGGTGGCGCGGGGTATCTGTGATCTCTATTGAAGGAAGTTGAAACTGATTAAGTAAAAAAAGAACCTGCTGAAAGAATGCATATTATTCATGATTGAGAAACGCGATGAACATGAAACGAAAGGAGATTTTTCAAATGCTTCAATCACCAAAGGTGTCACGAGTTTGAGCCCAGTATCCCTAAAGACCCGCCATGTAGGGGAGAGATGCACGTTAAATTTGTCGAGAGCTCAAACGTCCTCTTGTTGTAGTGGTGTGGTAGTTAAAAGAGACCCGCTCAAGTATCGTCCTCGTCACTTGACCATGGTTCAAAATTACGAGGTCCGTCTCCAAAAGCCCTCCTGTAGCTGAACAGTGCGACGTTAATATTCACTCACTCGATTATGAAAGATTATTAAAACTACAATAACTTGAACAAAATATGACAGCTTTGCCAGCAAATAACATTTCTGTAATATTAGTGAAAATTGTCTCTGATTTGCGTCCTTTATTACGGTCTTGCACTTTTGAATCATTTTAGTTCAGTTTTACTCGATTTTTCTCAAATCATCAAAGAAAAATTGAATAGTGCTTTAAAGCCGGTAAGTATACTTTCTCTTAATTAAATTATTCACTGGAATTCCGATTTGTATCTCATGTACAGAAAAAATAATTATAAGCAATTGATTGGAGTGCCTGATTTCCCCCCGCACTACCATTAGCGTTAGTATCGAGTGCGCGCCTGCTCCCGGGTTAAAACATTTTGAAGTCTTCTCGCGTTAAATATTAAAAAGTAACACAATTATTCTTCATCCGAATTTTATATTCTTTTTCATTATTTAACATTAAGTCTAAATGCTAATTCTGTGAGGTTTAAAAGTACAGTTCTTTTAAACAGTTATTTACAATTATAGCATGTATCTAAAAAAATCATTTTACATTTTTGTATACAATGTCGTGCACGCAGTTTTATTCTCCTTACAGTTCAATTATTATATCAAGAATAACGTTTTATTTTTTTTAAAAATGAACTCGTGCGAAGAGCCGGTGTTTCAGCCAGTATACGTTTAATGTATCAGTACTGAAGAAGTTTATTTTATAAATAATTTCTTAATATTCATTTAAGAACAAGTTTAATAATTATTAGTAACTTCCATGGGCTTGTCTTGTAGAGCAAAGTTTTTCAAAGGAAGACTTTATATCAGAAATTGACACTGAGTTATTTTTCTATATTTAGCTGAGATCTATATTTTGTCTTCAAAGCAGCCACCGTAGAAAATCCGGTTTAACAAAGGTAGGATGTTGAAAATGGATATAGTATACGAAGTGCTTTTGTTTTCAGTGCAGAAAATTCATCATCCACCTCTACCCAAAATTCAAAGAGCGATTTATTACAAAATTGCCTTTTAATTTTTCACTGGATATGAAATCTATGAAGATTTCTTCGGAAGTTGAGAGCCCTTCTGGAGTATCTTGAAATAGATCCCTAATCCACTCGTAACTTGCTACCAAGTTGTCCTCATCAAGAAAATACTTTTTAAAATTCTTTGCCAACATGGCCAAATGATTTTACATGGTTTTAAAAGCAACTTCCACATGTTGTTCTTCAGATTTGTAAGTTTTAACACATAACGAGCTGGGGCTTTTTCGCAACATTTACTTCAGTAATGTTAAATACCAAATTTAAGTATTTTTGAGAATATTTCCTTGATTTAATTTTCGGAACCATGCTCGTCTGTGTACTTGTTGATCCTTTATTATCGTCGAATGTTTGCTTACGACTTAAATATGTATGTATGATTATGTTTTAATCTACTGGCGTAAATACTTAATTACCATGAATTACAATTAACGTGCAAATTGAAAAATGTACATTCAAGCTAGATTCGGTAGCTATAGAAGTATCGAGTCGACCAAAACTGACTGGAATTGTACGAGGAAAAGCATTTTTACATGTTTTGCGCAGACGTCCGATAGGTTGCCCAGACAGACGCAAACGTACCCGATAATGCCAGATGTGATGGATATGATAGAGAGCAACATAGACCAGACTATTTTTCTAATGATATTTGTACTTTGAGAAATGGAGATGCTGAAGGAAATAAATATTTAATTAAATATATCATTTTGCGATCTGTTCCAATTTAAAAATTAGAGGAAGAAAAATAACGCAATAATAAGTAAGTACTATATAATTTAAGTAATTTTCTCAATATATATATTACTTAAAAGTAACATATACAAAATTTAATACTTATACTGTTTATAATTGAGATCGCATTGCAGCTTTAGCGTCAAAGTGCTTTTTTATTGCAGTAAATACATTATTGTTGTACAGGGGGGGCGACAAAAATTATGATTGAAAATTGGGAAGCCAGTATTGAAAGTTTGAGAAACACTGGTCTATGGAAAGGAGACCGTTCAAGATGTCTCCTTTGATCTTGAAATATGGAGGGCCGACTTGCACGTTACAAATCAGCAGTCTCATTCAGACCCAAATGAAAAACGCTTTAACCCATTGTGCAACTGTCCTATACGTTAATGCATTTTCACCACAGGCTTCCTCGATAACATTCAGCTGCATTTTTGCCAGGGGAAACCTTGAATTAAAGACAAGATTGTTAATCACCTTTTTAAAACATGATTTAGAGCGCGATGGAAACGAAACTCTTCATTTTAAGGGCTCACAACAACAATTCCTCTTAACTAGATTGACTGTTTTTTGCGCTCTACACATTGACAACAGCGCCACCTCAACATTTCCATAGCCTATTTGCGCATGCCCGCTCTTCTGCGAGATTCTACATTAAGTTGCCACTATTTAATTTACTGCCTTCGTATATAGAATCGATAAACGCGATTACATTAGTATGAAGTGCATAGAAACTTTAAAAAAAATTTGGCTTAAAAATTATTGTTTATCTGATAAATTAAAACCATTTATATAATACCTATACATATTTTACCTTGTAATTTAAAAATCAAAATTGAAGTTAGGATAATTGGCAAAATAAATAAAATAACAAGATCAGCATAACGTTTTTATATTAAAACAATAAGAATGTTAATACTTTATTTTGTAAAAGATATAATTTTTTTACAGTGGCATATAGTATATTTTAATATTATTTCCACTGTAATTTAAAATTTTTGTGTTTCAAATGAACAGATTCACTCTTAGCAACACACAACACTTAAATAATAACTAATTAAAAATTAATTAGCATGTTGATGTAGCCATTCACCACTGATTGCAATTTTACATTGGTTCATCGTGGTATGAACGTGAATATCCCTCAAATACAATGAAATAAATTTAAAATGATCCAGACAGTCAAATACAGAAGACTTTTTAAAACAGAAATGTTTAAATTTATGAACATTTTTCTCGAAATAATACATGAAAGGAATTTCGCTAAAGTATATTAATAAAGCCAGTTATAAATATACTTACCGTAAAATCTGGCGTATAACGTGCAATTTGAACACAAAAAAATAACATCGAAATTTAGGGGCGCGTGTTATACGCCGGGTATAAAAACGATAGTCTTAAAAATACCAAAAGAGATGAGCATTAAAAAATATTTACTTCTACACATATCGAAATACTATTTATTTAAAAGAAATGACATGCCTTCTTATGAACTAAAGCAGTTGTAGAGTTCTAGAAGTATACTATTTTATTCAAAAGTCTGGGATAATACCTCGAATAAATGGGTTCAAAACACAAGAGAGAGAGAGAGAGAGAGCATTACATATTAACATTTCATATCTCTTCGTAAAAAAGGGGATGTGCGTTATACGGCGAATATACTTAAAAATTAAAAAATACGGCTTGAAAGTATAGGTGCGCGTTATACACCGGATTTTACGGTAATTATTTTTTAAGAAAGAAGTATTTTTAGTTTATAGAAGTGAAACACATAATTATACTTAGTTTTCTAAAGTAATATTTCTGACAAGTATAGTATAAATTTTCAAGTAATTACCGAAGGGAATAAAATTCATTGTTAAAAGTAACTCAAAGTAATTTAAATTATGAAATAATTTTTTACGAAGCTTTTATTATAAATGGGTACGGTTATGTAAATGCACACATCTCTTAAAGTTTTGATGCGAGTGTAATAATAATCTGCAATAAAGTTGCGTATAAATGAAAGACATTGATTTGATTATGATAAAACAAGCAATGCTATTTGATTTACTAATGCTTCATCTACATATCGTCGATCTAATTATCAGAATGCGTGACTCCATCTGGATGAATTTTACAGAAGCAAGTAAAAACTGCTTCTTCTTACTATGCACGGGAATTATTTCAATGCAATAATGAACTAGTGATATTTTTGTAGGACATATGAAGTAATCCAATGGATAGGCCTCAAAATACTCTAGTATATGGCATTAAAAATATTATTTCGATATTTTGTGGACTTACGCATTCTGATAATTAGGTCCATGATATGTTAATGTTTGTTTACATACATTAATAGTTGATTAGATACGTAAATATTTCTATTTTTTATACAAGTAGGTTTTTTTTTAAAAAATCTCATTTTAGTTAGACATGTAATTTTTGTTTTATATATATATATATATATATATATATATATATATATATATATATATATATATATATATATATATATGAATAGTACTCTTTGTGTAATATTCTTTCTATAAGAATGAAAAAACTCATTTAACATAGAACATTAAAAAATCTGGTTCTTTACTTTGATACTTAAAATGTAGCTAAGAGAGGATATAAAAGTGTAAGAGGTTAACACCTCTTTCTTGGGCACCTAGTTATGTAGGAGGTAGGGAAGAAACACTCGCCATGATCCAATCAGTCTATTGAGCACAAATAAAACAACGCAAATTCAGTTAATAACAGTAAGAGAATGTCTTGTGCTAACCGCGAACGTGGAACAACGACGATAATACACGAACGATTAGGAGACTATCATACTCAATCCTTACTTTATACAGGATATAATTTATCATCCGATTTAATCTAATATCAATTTAATTTCAGTGAACAATCGTCACTTCAAAGCTTTCTCCTAATAAGTCTTGAATCACACTAATTTAAATATGATAAGTGTCAGTAACAATCTCACCTGTGATTTCGGGTTTATCTCCTCTCCTACTCTCTATTCTAACTAGAAAACTTCGACTATATATAGTAACTTAATTTGCATATCACGATTTTTTTCTTCCGAAGGGTTGGTTATGAATAGCGCGAATTGATAGCCCAAAAATTTCCCAAGAGGATTAATAGAAGGATCGCGAATAGATTCGTCATAAAATGACTTATAACTAATAACTAACAATACCTTGAATATTAAAAATTCAATGCAATCTACTTCAATACAGAAAAATAAAAGAATGCTAAGTGAATCAAAAGGAAGTGTATTCAATCAAATATAATGACAAATTATTGGAATAAAAATATTTTTGGAACAATTAATAATTCTCACAATATCTTAAACGACCAATTTCGGGCACCGAAATCGTCATACACAAAAAGTATCGGTACTTTTCCCATTTCACCGACGCAAGCGATAAGGTTGCCAAAATGGTACAACTGACGTCAATCGAAATATCCCTGCTGGTAAACCTTTCAATACTCTCATTTTCAAAATAGGTCACGGTCTTTTTTTATAATAATGTCTCTTTCATAATACATAAAAATGAACGAAAAAACAATGAGAAATAATATTTATTAATATATTTTTATGTAATCAATAAAGTTTGTTAGGAGAGAACTGCCACGACAAATTGGAAAAGTACCAAATTATCTTATAAATAACATATATTCTTAAAATTTCATATTTGAAAAAAAAATATTTTAAAGTTTTATCTTCTTCAATTAAAATAAATATTCAATATTTTTGAAAAACGTATTAAACCTATCTTACTTTTAAGTATAAATTTGCTTAAAAATGAAATTGAAACAAGGTGAAATAATATTGTATAGTTATTTCAATATTTTCAACCACAAAAAGGGTTTTTAACGATGGATGAAAAAAAAAAGATAAAAAAGAATACTCTTTCAGTTTTCTTACCAACTCAAGAATGCTTTGTGATAATGTTTTATTTCGGGAACAAAACTTTTCGTTTTGTGTACCAAATTTTCTTTTTTTTTAGTTGAATCTATAAATTAAAAATAAGAGTTGATTTTCCATTTAACCAGACACCATAACTATCAATAGGATTTATAAAACGTTTAAATATTGAGAACAAATAATTCTGACATTGCCAAATGGAATTCTAGCGTTAAAAGAATTCCCCAATTTATGTTTCAATAAAATGATTTGTTTGGAAACATAATCTTCCATCTAATAAAAGTCTATCTTGAACACTCTTTTAAGGAATTTTTCTAAAAACAAATTTAGGTGTAATTGTTTGGTTAATTCTTTAACTCCCACACACAGAAAATGGACAGCCAATGTAAAACATATAATCAATAAAAAATAGAAACATAGATATTAGAAACATATATAATCAATTAAATTTTTAGTAAGGAGTGATTATTTGCAAGTTTATCTATAAATTTACAAAGTTGTACTTATTTTTAAATAAGGAACGATATGATTTCATTTCGATATTTCAAGTAATAAATATTCGATTAAATTAAAATATACTGATATATCTAGTGCTTGAAATTCTATCTATTAATTAAAACTAAAATTACATTACGCCCTTTTGAGCTTATTACTGTCTAGTAAGATTAAAATTTGTGTTCCAATCAGACTATTATTTCAATTATAATTGTACACACAATTAATATATCTATTCCATGAAAATTGGTTTTATTAATTGCTTTTTAACTATCTGATTTCAAAGGACTGAGATAATTAGTTTACAATGAACAAGTATTTGTTATGGTTATTAAAAAGATAAGAATAATGTGATGCAATAAACTTAGTTTTGAATTTGGGTGCTTTAGTATTACCATTCAATATAATCATTGCAATAGTAGCTTTTTAAAAACTTTCATTACATTTGCCAATATCAGAAGTAATTGCATATGATTTATAAAAGTGCATGTTATTCCGCGTTTAACTTAAAACGAAAATTGTTGGCAGTTTTCTATTAGAGGAGTCATAATGCACTCCTGACTTAATAAATTAATTGATCAATAGTATGCTTATCTTTGTTATTTGATTTAATTGGAAGAAAAGGAATCCTATCACTTTGATATCAAATTGTAGACCGTATTCATAAATTTAATCCTGATCATTCGCTTCAGCCAATGTGATAGTAAAAGAAATTCAATGAAGCTCGTGTCTTTCCTACTTGTAAAAATACTCGTGAATTTAATAGTTTACTAAATAATTTATATTATACTAGCTGGTATACCCGTTCTTCACATGGGTGAATTAAAAAATTCAACAATACAGATAGAAGGATAAAGAAGTTTTTAAGGAGTTAGTTTTACGTGAATTGCAGATTGAACAAACAAACAAAAAAAAAGCTTTTTGCATATTTTAGTTGAACAAAAAACCCTTATTTGTTAAATTTTAAGTCTGTAGATCGAATATCTGATAAAAAGGATTTTTTTTATTTATAACGTCCAGTGGCGCACACAGGAATTTTTCAAGGGGGGTCCGGGATCGAAAGTTCACCATTCTTGTATCATGCTCCGTTTGATTTTGTCGATTTTCGGAAACAAAACACAGTAAAAAACTAGTTTTTGAATAAATTATTAGCATTAATTAATAAAATTAATCATTAATAGCAAGTAATTAATTAAATTTTACGTACTATATACTTAGAATTATAATCAATCGGAAAAAAATCAAGGGCTTTGGGGAGGGTCCGGACCACAGGACCCCCCCTTGTGTGCGCCACTGATAACGTCCCATAACTCTCTTGTGGGTCAATTTTTGAAAGCACCTTCCTAAGCTGATCTCTGCTCAGCAAAAGTAACACATTGTTACACATTTTGTGTAATAAACGCTTAAAATAGTGTAAATAATTTATATCCGGATCTGTAATATATATAAATTAATATTACTTTAAAATTGTAATATTCGCAAGCAACGCCGTTCCTTAAATTATAATGGCGATTCAATGGAAACATAGTGAAATGTTGGCGATAGAGTCAAGTTGGCAGCTTGGCAGTTGATTGAATGGTGCAGAAGTTGACATGGTGTAGCACCACCTGGTGGGGAGCTGGAACAAAAAGGGTAGCACAAAAACCTTCTCCACAGCAAAATACATATACATGCGAATTTTCATAGTCAATGGATGAACGGCTTGGGAGTGATACGATTTCATATACACAAACATCCATTTTTATATATAGATCACAAACAAGTAATATAAAAAATTAAGCTCCTACTTAGGTCAACAAAGAAAAATTTATTTTAGCTACTTTTTATTAAATAATTACAATTAATATAAATATGTATATTCATATGACAGTATCCTAATATTAAGTGGCAAAATAAAAAGTGATTTTCCTTCCTATATATATGGTGTTGGACTATTATGTTTGTTTGTTACTATTTATTCATCAACTAAATTTAACTAATGAATTAATATTTGAAAAAAACTGTATAAACATCAAATGTTATCCACTACAAGTTTTAAAAAATACATTTGAATTTGAATGGAAAAATAGAAGATATATTATTAATGATTAAAAGTTTGAACAAGATATATATATATATATATATATATATATATATATATATATATATATATATATATATATATATATATATATATAGGAAGAGAGTGAACTAATAGAAGAATTTGAAAAATGGACCTTTTTCATCACACGCACACAGCCAACCCTTTTTAAGAAAATATTTATCTCTTCTTTCTTTGTAGTCAATAACCTCCTACAAAATCACTAATCATTCCTTTGAAAATTCGATTCACCAATACACTGTATAAACTGAATTCCTTAGCTATAACGTTAAAACTCTAAATTCGGAAACATCACAGGAAAGAAAACAATCATTGAGTAAAAAACATACCCGTATCGCCTGCTCTTAGACTTCGAGAGTTACGAATTCGTTCTCTTGTCCCACGAGATTGGTATGCAATGCAACAATGAAAGGAACATTTCTTCAATAGAGAAAAAGAACTGCTATTTGAATATTGAGTGAATAATAATAAAAAAAGTTCCATGAACTGAAAATTGAATTTATTCCCCTGGTAACCCTGCAAATGTATCTTCTGTGAATCCAGCATCGAAAAATTCGTTTAAAAACTTTCGTCGAGCTGCAAGAAACAGAACGGATTCTGCGTTCGTTGTTATGGAAGGCGATTCGTAATAATTTCAAGTGAAGTGAAATGCACGCGGTGTTTATTCAAAAAAGATAAAATGATGATTTTCGTCCTCCCCTTTAAGAATGCGACCGATCAGAAGAAATGTTACTTGGAATTACGTAATATTGTTTGGTGGTACGGTTTGGCGAACTTATTCAGTCTTATAGGTAGTTTTTCAAACTTTCCTGATTTTTAAGGAATTCGAAGTGGTTTTTTTTTTTGGAAGTATTCAGGTACAGATAAATAAGTGAAGAATGTATGCAATCATACTCTATTTAAATTTTCTTTCGGGGGATTTTATTTAACTCATGATGACCTTGAAGAAATCGCGGCGATAATTTATTTTTTTGTTTACCCACCTAAAGGGAAATATCTTTTTAACCACAATTTTATCTCCTCAAAAACTGCCTCGTAAGACATTTCAAAACAATATGATGCAATATTACATCAACAACTTATTCTGACTAATCACGGTGTTGAGTAACGGAAATCATATAATTCTCAGAGTATCCAGTTGAGAAAGAAAAAAAGCTGAGATCTCCAAAATGTCACATGCATCTTCCATGCATAAATGTGATAAAAATGATTTTATTTGAAAATTAAATCTACCTTAGTTAATGGTCGTAACAGCTTTTAGATTTAATTTATAAGCATTAGAAGAATATTTTTCACCTTAATAAATTTGATGCTATACAATCATTCTCACTTTAACTTTTTTGATCTCGGAATATTGGAAATGATATGATACCTAATACTGAAACATTTCTAGATTATTAAACTCAAAATACACAAACAAGAAAGAAAAAATGATAACAAATGCGAAATTATTAATTAGCCTCTTATTTGTGATATTTTTAAGGTATCCGATTACGTTCGGAACCGTGATTTTTTAAAAAAGCGCATAAATAGATAATTTTCATGATATTTAGTGTCACTTAGATTAGAATACAAGTATAAAAACTGTTTTAAGGACATTTTCGCAAGAAAAATTATTTAAATACATTATATTGGCAAAAAATCAACTTAGAATAACCTTTTTTCAAAATATTCTCCTTTTGTGAAAAATGCTTCTATTATAATAATATTTTGCCTGTATAAAGCTCAGACCTCTGTACAGAGGTTCTACTATGATTTTTGAAAAATTCACATTATTTTTAGAGTTACCACCAGTTAAAATAAATATCGGCGTTTTTTTTTTAAATTTCTCCCCTCTGTTGCCGTAAAACATGGATAAACCCACTTCTAAGTCACATATTTCAAAAATTCTAGTCGAGACTCTGTACAGAGGTCTGAGCTATATACAAGCAAAATATTATTATAATAGAAGCATTTTTCACAAAAGGAGAATATTTTGAAAATGGGTCATTCTATGTTCATTTTTTGTCAAAATATGGTACTAAAATAATTTTTTATTGTAATACTATTCTTAAAACAATTTTATATACATTTTCTAATCTAAATGACACTAAATATCATAAATATTATCCATTTATACACTTTTGCAATATCACGGTTCCAAAGGTAGACGGATACCTTAATGAATGCAGAACCTTAAAGTAGATATTTTGATTCAGTAAGTTATCTTGAAGGTTTTTAGATTAAAATAATACTTTTCCACTCACAATTGTCTGATGCAGTGTCCCCCAACCTTTTATTCGCCGCGGAACGGTCAACGTTTGATAATTTTTACCACTGCCCACTAAGGGGGGAAAGACATTGTTTAAATTTTAGTGTGTCTTGAATTAATAATTTTAATTTAACTTTATTTAAATATTCCTTTAGAATAAAATACAGTTACACTAAAAATGAATATAAAATTATTTAAGATGGGATATAAAGTGATTTTCATGGAAAAGCACGTGAAGACGAGAGAAATACACCACAGTAAATTAAATGGAAATAATCCACTTTATGTTCTTTAGATGCCCGGTTCCATTTGAGCAATGGATTGGTACCAGTCCACGGCCTGGAGGGTTGAGAATCACTGGTCTAACGAGTGCACTTTAGACCCAAGTATTGCCAGTTCAAATCGCTTTACTCCAAGCAGCTATCATCATGGGTCATCCCTCTCTTCGTCACCAAAACAGCTAAACACCAATGGTGACAAAGGATTTGAGTACTAGATGGCAGTGCAGTCTAATCCTACTGGTTGATTATGCATTTCTCTGGAAAATGCAATAGTAAATTACAACTAGAGTGATTCAAACGGCAACCACACATGCGTCAACCAAACCCGTCATCTCAACAAGATACCTACAACACCAAGGAAAAGCATTCCAATGATCTTCAAATCTAATGAAGAAGTATATCAGTCGCAGTAAACGTTGGAAAAAGTCTTCTCTTTGTGTCACGCAGAAAGTGCATTAACAGCAAAAAGAAAAAATGGTAAAATCCTAGGAGAGCCCAATTCTTGGCGACAAAACGAAAAAAGCGCCAAGCCTGAACAAGATGGCGCCAAGCGAAACCGAATATGGCGGCAAGTGAATATAGAGAGATAAGGTGGATACGTAATGAAAATATATGTAAACAATACAGAAATTAAACATTTAAGATTAAAAAAACATAAAAACAGCACTTATTTCTTACTACTGATCTTTTCCGAGTGGAGGGTACAGCAAAACAACAGATTTTAAAAAAAGTCTTGAAGGTCTCATAGCTAAGTGAATGATCGTGTGAGTGCCGTCATTTTTATTCTGCGAGGTAATGGTCGTCGAACATACCTTCGGTGTGGCTGGTGCAATTTCGAAGAAAGCGTTTTATTCTCGACCATATTACATCATGCCCAACGTTATATTTAGGACATTCATAACTCTAAGCAATCAATCCTTCCTACATACACTATTCAATCAATTCTTTCTAACCTTTCGCATTCAACAAAGTAAAAAATTCTAAGATATATATTCCTTCAAACACTCAACCATTGCAGCCCGGTTCCCTAAAACAAAATGAAATTCGAAATGCCCGCCGAGAAAATACGAAAATTCCAGAATTAGTTAGGTTTGCCATATCTAGTGTATCAAAACAGGGTTACCAAGATGGCACAATTATCGCCAACCAAAATAATTCGCATCAAGGGTGTGTGGGCTCTCCTAGCACTGAACCAAAAAACTTTCTTCTCTCGGAAGGGGGTCCGCAGTTACCCCTACTTCCCCAAGTCTCAAACAACTAAGGACAGAAATAAAAGCGCTTATAGACTGATTCAAATTCCCAGTCGTCAAAAGCGTGCTTATGATAGCTGAGGATCAGCAGGTTGGTGATTCAAATAAACACTCTTGCCAAGATCAACAGCTAAAATGATGATCATTTAAATAAAAGATGTGTAATAATATTAATCACTCAGAATAATTTTCCACGAAAATAAGTAGGACAATACGTTTAAATTAATGGTATCTCTTTAAAAATCAACACATTAAAATTTGTGTGTAATAACAAAAACAAACTCAATAATAAGAACAATTATGCGTCATTTTTAAAAAAGTTGTTTGAAGCGATAATTAAAATTAATATTTTGAATGTACATATTTTTTATTTATTCATTTCGTCACTTTTAAAGTCTTTCAATTTACAAAGAAATTTCAGATAAAAGTTTTTTTTTTTTTTTGTTGTTCTTATGATATAATAGTTTAATTCATGAATTTTTTGGGGGGATGGGGAAGGGGGAATAAGTTTCCATTAGAAATTCAATTTATCCGAATGGAAAAATTAAACGCAAATTCTAATTACAAGAATTATTATTATTCTTTGCTCTCAACAGAAAAAAAAATTACATCTCAGTATTTGTAATTACAATTGTAAGATATTCAAAATTAAAAATGAATAATTAATAAGCTAAGTAAGTTAAATAAAAATAATTTTAAAAATTAAGTGTGGCATTTCATATTAACTAAGAAAAACGATACGAAAATGAGAAAATCCTGAGAAACACATTACATTTCACAATTTTTTTATATTCTGTTATCAATAAATTTTGCGCATTTTTTTTCATTTAAATTAATTTTATGAAATTTATTTATTTAAAGATTACACGAAACAGAAAGCGATTAAGAGAAACACAAATAGCACGTGAGCAAAATATATTTTGTAAAAAAATCGACAGTATGTCATTACTATTGAATGAATATTACTTCAATAAAAATAAGATTAAATTAATAAATAGTCTTTAAAGAAAATTCTATTTCCAAATAAAAAAAATGATTTTAGAATTGTTTATAGCGTTTTCTCTGCTTTTAAAGAAGCATTTTAATAATAATGATTAGTAGGAACTGAGATGATTACAATTCTTTTTCGACAGAATACTTTTTCCGCGCGCGCGTCAGCAACATCTCAAATTAATGTTTGCTCAGAGAATAATTTCTTTTTTCGCTACATGCATTTGATTAAATAAAAAAAAAGTTTAGTTGACTACAAGTTCCATAAAAAATATATTCGTCTTTTTGAGCTAGTGCTTTACTTTTTGCACTTTCGTGTTTTATCAGTTTTCTTCAGTCATGATTTTTCGTGTTGTAGCAAAAGTGGGATACAAGTAGCTACAAATATGCGAAATGTTAAAAAAAATTTTTTTTGAAGCAAAATATTTGTTTTTTAAAGAATTGTTAACGTTTTCACTGGAAAATATTTACTTTTGAATTCACTTCAAGAGTGAAGATAAAAATATCTCACAGTTTATGTGATAATAGTTAAAATGAGTTGAAATAATAAATTTTAAAAAAATAGGATATATATATATAACTGTTCTACTTCCTCTAAGGTGTATTGGATGTTTGTATATATCTCAAAAAGTGCTATCGATAATACTTTGATAAAAGTATATATAATTCTATACAAAAGTTCTTTTTATTAGTCATGTCTACAGTAAAATTTGTATGGAAAATATATGTATATACATTCAGAAGCTTTCTTTGTAGATTAGTGTATAAATATGTAATTTTTAAGAAATTTATTTATGATTTAGAACGCTCATAGAATTTCATTGGATCATGTTTCAGTATAGCACAACTCCATCTTAATGTTATTTATACTCAACATGTAAAAATAATAAAATAAAACAGAATAATAGAGCTAAAATTATAATATATAAAGAGTTTGTATTTCTAGCCATTTCAAGCTCTCATAAAGAAGCTTAGTAATTAGGTGACCAGTTTTTTTACAATGAAAAGTTGCAGATAAGAAAGTTTAAGAAAAAGTTGCAACGTAAATATTCAAAAAAAATTTTTTTTAATTCAAATAAAAATATTCTTACATTTCTTTTAATTATTTACCTAAGCAATTATTTTCCCATTGAATTTTTTTTGTCAATATATCATTTTCTAATACATCGGAAATTTCAGAGCAAAAATTATCCCTTTTATTGAGCTTTACAGTAAATGCTACAGCTTAAGTATCACCAATCAATCTTGATTTCTCACTTGTCCAAAAATCATTACCAACTGAAGAAACTCTTTCAATTTCTCCATTAGTTCCAGGTCAGCACAATGTAAATTCAACAAGAATAACTAAATTATCATATGGAAAGTGTTCATTTTTGAAATGGTCAAGTATTTCCTCCCTTCTTTCATCAATTTTAGCCAGTTGATTTACCAATTGTTCCAAATTATTAGAATTTAAATATACAATCAGTCTTCTAACTTATTCAGACAATTGTCATCGATTTTAATATCAGGCATTTCTTTCGATAAAAATTCAACACAATTTTCTATAAAAAACTCAACACAATTTTCTATATCTGCCCAATTTACTTGCGATGAAGTCAAAAAACACCATTGAATAACGGTGTTTCCTGTGATATTCGTTTCAGACCATTGTTCGACATGTTGACAACATGTTTGGTTCATCTCTGAATAGAGATTTAACAGATCAGTTTTTAAAATATCGAAAAGGAGGACACTTTTCGAGGAAGGACAGATCCTATAAAAGGAGGACGGTTGGTCACCTTATTCATAAATCACACACACACACACACACACACACACACACACACACATCTGCTTTAATTCTTTTTAAATAGCAATAGTAAATTATGATTTGAGTGTGTGTGCATCTGAATCATGTTTTGAAACAGTTGGTGCATTTGATGTACACAGTAAAGTAGAAGAAAACCGTATAAATTTAAACACTTCCTTTAAATACTCAATTTGAAGTGTTATGAGAGGGTTTTCTTTAATTCATTTTAGTCCAGAACCCTCAAAAAGCATTGTAAGTGATACATAATTCCTTTTATCGACCCGTTTAACGATAGAAAATTTTTTAGCTGTAACTTTAGTGCTGAAAAACATGCCACGTCATCAAATTTTTGTGGCCACCTGCCACAATATTGCTTCAGCAGCCGGATCGGACCAATTAGCGTGTTACTATACAATCATGTGATTATATAACATTTTCGAAACTTCTTTGATAAAAATACAAGCTTAGGGCTTTGGATTAAATATGAGAATGCTTTCATCTTTAATTAGCTTCGTTCGCAAGCTTTCGTGTTGCCGTCGTTGCCTGCATATTTTGCGCGAATGTCTTCTAGCATTACGTGCTGTCTAACGACTCAGTATAAATAACAAAAATAAATGGGATCATCAAGCCTTTTTTAATGCATTAATTCACGTTTACACACAAAATTAAATACAAATGATTTTCAAACAGATATGTATACAAAGGCATTATATGTATGCACACACGTAAATGATTAATAATGTTAAATGAGCTTCGACATAGCTCATAATAAAAACTGTAACCATTCAGAATTTCTGATTACAAGTACATTACAATGAATCGGAAGATTAATTGTGTATAAATTAAAAAATCTCAATAATCCTAATCTAATAATATGAGTATTTAACAGTGTATGTATTCTTCATGATACAAAGTTGGATAACATCTGCTAAGGTGTTTTCTTTATATGATTAAAATACTTGAACAATAATATATTATTACTTCATTAAGATGCCTTCTTCAAAAATAAAAATACATATCTTTAACAAATTCCAAAGCAAATGACAGCTGGGTAAAGTAAGTAAGTAATGCTGTTGACGGCCAAAAGAGAACCAAAATATGATACTTTAATGATTTACTATACTGTTCGTATTAACTCAGTGGTTCTCAAACTCACTACTGGCGACCCAATTTTCAAACATAATTTTTATCGCCCCACCCAAAATAACAATGTATTGAATGCAATAATAATGTACTTTTTAGCGTTAAGGCTACTATTCAATCATAATTATAAACCGTACAAATTAACAAGATAAGTATTAAATTTTATATATATTACTCGTTAAGTAGTAAATATTTTTATTGTTTTTACTTATTAGTTCGAATCACTATAAAAAAAGCGTTTTTTAGTTTGTTTTTAAACTATAATTTATTTTATAATTATTTTTACTATACACGATAAAAATCCCAATTCCAGTGAATAATTTAACTAAGAGAAAACATTCTTGGCTACTTTCAAGCACTTTTCAATTTTTCTTTGATAATTTGAAAAAAGATCCAATAAAACTAAAGAAAATGTTCCAAATGTTCGGGACTTTAATCAAGGACATAAATCACAGACACTTTTCGCTAACAATACAGGAACATTATTTTATTGCAAAACTGTCATGTTTTGTTCACGTTATTGTAGTTTAGTTGTCGTTTGATGATCTACAAATATCATTTTGAACTTTTTCTCCATTGTGTCTTTTTGACAAAGCGAAGTGCTACATTTATGGCTTCATAGTTTTCTTCATAGAGTTCCTTAGGCAGCATTGGAAAATTTCAATTCAACTCAAACGTTTCATGTCTATCACTTTTCTCATATTTACTTTCGCTATCTTGATTAATATGCATTACTTCAGCAGGTTCTTCAATTGCTTGATCAATTTCAACTTCCTTCAATATAGATCAAAGATGCCCATTTTTTTATATTCTGCTCATTTACATTCATGAACCATAATAAGTCGGGCAACACAGCAATCAAAACCACAAGCTGTTCATAGGGGAAAGTATAGCATATTCATAGAGAATATTTGTGAACAAAAGTGGTCGTGCAGGGAACTCGATCAAAACAAGTACCTTGATTGTAAAAAACCGTTTGCCACTCTCAAAAAAGAGGCATACATGTGGCAAATTCATTTTAGTTTCCATTAAGACTGTCTAATAGGAGGATACTGTCAAGGTCACTGCTAACGAATGAACAGTTTTCCCAGAATTAATGATTTCGCGAGCCTGGGTTGACTCAGCACCTCATGCGACCGCTCTCATGTTAAAAGTGTATTCAATTAAAAATATCGATGCCAGTTCTAAAAAAAAATTGTGTAAAACATATTTCATTATGCATTATATGTTTCAGAACACTCAGAAAAATACATCTTGGCCAAAAAATCTTTCAAAGTGCTCAATATGCTTATCCATATATCACAAAACTCATTCATATGGAAAAAAGGCAACATAAATATATTATTTAATACTTTCCTAAAAGAAAAAGAGACGGAGTGAAACATACCGGTAAGTTTGAAGGTCAAATATATGATAATCTAAAATAGTATTTTAGGGGTTAAAAGAAACGTAATAAATAAATCTCTCATCGTGGGATTACAGCAAAACAAACAAAATTTCTTTTTATATTTGGTTAAAGAATTAAAGAAACCTAATGAGCGTTTGAAGCGGAATCTTTTATTTTTGATGATCCCCAGATGCTATATATAAATTACATCAGTGTAAATGAATGTCTTTTATTGTGTCAGAAAGCATTTTGCTTTACTTCATTCCAAAAAATTATTCTTTAAACCTTTTATTTTCAATATGCTTGCGCCCTCCTCGCAAGGTTATCATGCCCCTCAGGGGGTCTCACCCCACAGTTTGAAAAACACTGTATTAATTGGGACAGATGGGTGAAAAGTGATTTTTTCCCTAAAACTTTAACTTTTTATCATTATATACTTTAAGGTAGTGATCCGCAACCACCGGTCCGCGGACCGGTACCGGTCCATGAATCAAATGGTGCCGGGCCACTTAAAGAACTTTAAACTATTGCCATTTTATTTAAAGTGGTGCATTTCTCTCGGATTTGCACAATTTCCCACGGAAATCACTTTATATTTATTTTTGGTGTAACTATATTTTATTCTGAAGGCTATTTAAATGTAACTAAATTAAAATTGTTAAATCAAAACAATTTAAAATATAAATAATCAACGTGTTCCACGTTCAGCGGGCCGCGGTAAAATTATCAAACATTGACCGGTCTGCAGGGATAAAAAGGTTGCAGAGCGCTGCCTTAATGTATCCGACTACGTTCGGAACCATGATTTTGCAAAAGTGTATAAATGGATAATATTTATGATATTTAGTATCACTTAGATTAGAAAATGTATATAAAATTGTTTTAAGAATAGTATTACAATAAAAAAATATTTAAGTACAATATTTTGATAAAAAAAGAACATAGAATGACCCATTTTCAAAATATTCTCCTTTTGTAAAAAGTGTTTCTATTATAATAATATTTTGCAGTATATAGCTCAGACTTCTGTACAAAAGGCTCAACTAGAATTTTTGAAATATATAACTTCGAAGTGGATTTACCCATGTTTTACGTCAACAGAGGGGAGAAATTTTAAGAGAAAAACGTCGAAAATTAATTGAAATGGTTGTACTCTGAAAATAATGTGAATTTTTCAAAAATCATAGTTGAGCCTCTGTACGGAGGAATGAGCTATATACAGGCAAAATATTATTGTAATAGAAGCATTTTTCATTAAAGGAGAACATTTTGAAAAAAAGTTATTCTAAGTTGGTTTTTTGCTGAAATATTGCATTTAGATATAATTTTCTCTGTCAAAATGTCCTTAAAACAATTTCATAAATGCATTCTAATCTAAGTGACACTAAATATCATGAAAAGTATCCATTTATGCCAGTGTTTCTCTAACTGTGGGGCGCGCCCCCCTGGGAGGTTGCGGAACCCTGTGAGGGGGCCGCGAGCATATTGAAAATAAAAGGTTTAAAAAATAATTTTTTGGAATGAAGTAAAACAAAATGCTTTCTGACATAATAAAAAATACACATTTACACTGATATAATTTATTTTTATGATCTGGTGATCATCAAAAATAAAAGATTCCACTTCAAACGCTCATTAGCCATCTTTGATTCTATAACAGTATTAAAAATTATTTTGTTTGCTTTGCTGTAATCCCACGATGAGAGATTTTTTCATTACGTTTCTTTTAACCTCAAATATTACTTTAGCTGACCTTCGAACTTACTGGTATGGTTATCTGCGTCCTTTTTTTAGGGTAGTTGTAAATATATATATATTATATGTATTTCTGTTTCACCTTTTTCCAAGTGAAAGAGTTTTATGATAAATGGATAAGCATATTTTAGAACCTGCTACACTTTCCCCATGAACAATTTTGGGTCTTGACTACTGTGTTATACGACTTATTATGGTTTATAAATGTAAATGAGCAGAATTAAAAAAAAATGGGCATCTGTGATCCCTATTGAAGGAAGTTGAAACTAATCGAGCAATTGAAGAACCTACTGAAATAATGCATATTAATTAAGATAGCGAAAGTAAATATCAGAAAAGCGTTAGACATGAAACGTTTGAGTCGATTTGAAATTTTCAAATGCTGCCTAAAGATCTCTATGAAGAAAACTATGAAACCATAATGTAGAACTTCGCCTTGTCAAAAAGACACAAGGAAGAAGAAGTTCAAAATGCTATTTGTAGATCATTGAACAACAGCACAACTACAAAAACGTGAACAAAATATGACAGTTTTACTGTAAAATAACGTTCCTGTGTTGTTAGCGAAAAGTGTCTGTGATTTAGGTCCTTCATTAAGGACACGAACATTTGGAACATTTTCTTTAGTTTTATTGAATTTTTTCTCAAATTTTCTAAGAAAAATTGAAAAGTCCTTGAAAGTAGGTAAGTATATTTTCTCTTAATTAAATTATTCACTGGAATTGTGATTTTTATCGTGTATAGTAAAAATAATTATAAAATAAATTAAAGTTTTAAAACAAACTAAAAAACACGCTTTTATAGTGAATTGAACTAAAAAAAAAAAAAAATATATATATATTACTTAAAAGTAACAAATACAAAATTTAATATTTGTTAATTTGTACGGTTTATAATTATGATCATATTGTAGCTTTAGCGCCAAAGTGCATTATTATTGCATTCAATACATTACTATTTTAGGGGGCGATAAAAATTCTGATTGAAAATTGGGCCGCCAGTAGTGAAAGTTTGAGAACCACTACTGTAGACAAAATAGTAATAGGGTTATGACGCCCTCCCCAGGGGGACACGCCCCACAGTTTGAGAAACACTGTCTTCGTGAAACGATTTTTAGGAAAATGCCATCAATTTTTAATAGGATTTAAGTTTTGAGAATTTCCAGGTCAATTGAGGACTTTTATAGTATTTTCCCGCATGAAAGTAAAGAGCTATTTTGAATTGTTACAATGGACCAAGTCACATTGAAATGTTCCATCAAATGTTTCCAAGAATGGAACAATCTTACTGCATAATAAAGGGTGTTTTTTTAGAGGTATAGAACTTTAAATTGCAATAAAACAACGATGTATTATTCGATTGACATGAATTTTTTTTTATTCGAAAGATAACCTTGTGGCATTACATTTTAAATATGATTTCTGGCATAGGACTTCCACGGCTGACTCGGATGTAGTCCAATCTGGACGTCCAATTTTCGATCACTTTTTCTAACATTTGTGGCCGTATATCGGCAATAACACGGCGAATGTTGTCTTCCAAATGATCAAGCGTTTGTGGCTTATCCGCATAGACCAATGACTTTACATAGCCTCACAGAAAATAGTCTAGCGGTGTTAAATCACAAGATCTTGGAGGACAATTCACAGGTCCAAAACGTGAAATTAGGCGGTCACCAAACGTGCCTTTCAATAAATCGATTGTGGCACGAGCTGTGACATGTTGCGCCGTCTTGTTGGAACCACAGCTCCTGGACATCATGATTGTTCAATTCAGGAATGAAAAAGTTAGTCATCATTAGATCACCATTGACTGTAACGTTGTGGCCTTCATCGTTTTTGAAGAAGGATTCCACCAGCCCCTAAATTGCACCAAACAGTCAGTTTTTCTGGATGTAACGGTGTTTCGACATACACTTGTGGATTAGCTTCACTCCAAATGCGGCCGTTTTGTTTGTTGACGTAGCCATTCAACCAGAAGTGCGCTTCATCGCTAAAGAAAATTCGCTTATGAAAATAGAGACCATTATTTTCGAAATAAAATTGCACAATTTGAAAGCGTTGTTCAGGCGTGAGTCTATTCATGATGAATTGCCAAACCAAACTGAGAATAAATCACTTGACAGCTGTTAAATCGGTCGCCATCTTGGAAAGTAATGCCAACTTAAACTTCTATACCTGGTAAAAAAAACACTATGTGTTTCCATATATTTGATAGAATTCATATGCCTTTAAGAGGAACTAAGCTTCCAGGGCCTTTGTTGTGAAAAAAACCCAAACATCTGCTTAGAAGGGTGTTTTACATTCTGTTGGATATGATTTGGTAACAAAGTTTCAACTTCACTTCGTCTAACTACATTTGATTGGTATCCATACACAAATAAATGTTTCATCGCTCGAAATCACCTTATTTCACTTGTTAGAAGTCTATGTTTGGTATTTTTTGGCCCATGCTAAACGTTTTTTCATCATTTTCTGAGTTACAAATAGTTTTTTCCTCAGTTCTTGTTGCCTGAAGGCCACCTTTCAGAAGCCTTTTCCGTGCAGTTGAGGTATTCAGTTCAACATCATTATCCAACAAATTCCTTCAACGGTATATACTTGTCTTTTTTTTCGATTTATTTTGCTATTTCTTATTAAAATTTCATCAATTCTTGGAGTAGTTTTCCGCTTTTACCCTAATTTTACTTTTTTTGGGGGGGACAATGATCGAGAATTTTGAAATGTTCTTAAAATTCTTGAAATACTTGATTCGATTACACCAACTGCCATAGTTACATCTATCACAGTCATAGAAGTGTGCTCGATGAGAGCGATTTATTTTAGAACGGTTCCTCGGAGTAATCTTTGATCAAATAAAAGTAACACGTGTTTAGCAGAACGCAAAATTAAAATTACCAACTGTCCCACTGAAAGGCTCACAACTGAGCTCCTGATACACTAAAATGAGTAAATTACAATCAAAGTCGCGATCTGTTACACTACTTAAAGGCAGATATAACGGGTTTGAGGTGGTTCGGGATATCACTAGTAATCACATAGCAAGAAAAACATGTTTGTCCCAATTAATTCGAAAAGTACATTATTTATACTTAATTTAGTTAATTAGCTTCTAAAAATAGTTTTTCCGTTATGGAAATCAAATCTTTTCAGAATTAATAGAAAATGAATTCAAAAGCTTTACTCATAGTTCCATTTGAATCTGATCCTTAAGGGGTATCTGATAGAGGGCTTATAATATATGCAACTGACACAGTTTTTCTTCAAAAAACCGTTTGAATAATGGTACATGCCATATGCCCCGATTCTTCCACGTAAACTCTGCTCACTTTCATTTATTAACATCTAATGATAATTAGATGTACAATTAAGATTTAAATACAAGTATAAAGCTCTGCGCTTTTTTTCTTTTGACTGATCATTATTTTAGAATTGGTTATTTCTTAAGGAATTGAAGTGAATTGCACGTACAATTTTCGACTTTTGGAGTTAAAATATCCACATATATAATTTTGGTATATTATTGCTATATTCTAGTTTTTCGTTCTTTAGTTAATAATTCATATTTTTTATTTTTAAAATAATTTATTCTAGCGTTTTCCTATTTCTTAAAAGCATTTTTGTGGAAGAAAAGTACATGGTATTTTTGGTGCAAAAGAAACTTAAAAACGCGTTGAGAGGTCTGTTTACCGTCAAATAGGTTTTACAAAATTCATTTATCTTCAGGGGATCTATTTCTTACATCCCATGACTCAGAAATGTACAAAAAAGGTTCTTTAACAAGTCATGAATAATTAGTCTGGTTTTAAGATTAAAATTAGGTAAGTGGATCCCGTAATGAGAGACGTAATGAAAAAATTATGTTTTCGATGTTGTGTAACTACGTTAATTAAGTTAATTATTTAATCCATTAAACACCATAATTTAGTTTCTTATGAGCCAATATATTAATATCTTTTTTTATCTAGATGCATTTAAAAATGTGGAAGTTATTAAGGATTCCTCTATTTTCTGCGAGTGTATAAGGAACAGTTTATCTCAATATGCAAATTTTCTGCTTGGATTTATCGTCGAATTTATCTTGCATACGTTATATTTCATATTTTTTAATTAGGCTTAATTTGTAAAGCGAAGAAATATTTTGATTACTGCTTTAATTAATGTTTAGTTAAAGTGTTCGTAGATATTGATTATGTTTAAGCTGCTAAAACTCATATCAGAGAATTTAATTTTCATTTCCTAATGAAATGACGCAAAATTGATATTCTGCAAAACTTTTCTGTAAAAAAATGTTTCCAAGTTGAATTCCAGTTTAAAATATCAGGGACAAAAAAATAATCTAAGATAACCTATATACTACTGGAGCTACTGAATTGTAATGGATTTGATATATTTTGAAATAATTTCAAATTTAAACTTTAAAAAAAAACTTTAAATTAATGATATAAAATTATATTTTATTTGAAATTTTTTAATTAATTTTAATTTATGTTTTTTAAAAGCTATTTAAGTTAACTTTATTCTAATTCTGCAAAATTAGCTTAAATTAAATTCCTTATATGGTGTAAACGTTTGAAAATTTTTTAGCAATGATTTAATTCTTAAACTTTTTTCAGTAAATTATTCGAAAAAAAATTCGAACTCCTAATTAGAAATATGATATGTAATTTCAATAACTGGTTATTCGAAAAGATATAATTCAGTTATTAACAATAAAAAAAATACTCTAAGCACATTTCTACATTTAATTGAAAGTGTTGCAAGCTCACTAGATATAACTATACATTAGTTTCAAAATAAGAAAAAAACAATTTATAAATAAATTTTTTAAAAGAATTTATTTTAAAGACAAAAGCTATTTTTCTCCAAGCTAGTAATATTTATTTGATCTGAAATCCGAATTTTAAAAAATATATTATTCATTGCTTTTTTTACTATAATATCTCGTTTATTTTCAGATTATAATTTTCAGTAGTACAAGTTCTAGAACAATTACAGCAAAGAAATCAAAAACTTTATTAGCAAAGTTATTTATTTCCAAATCTTTCAAGTTCTCATTTGTATTAAAGGTAAAATTTTTCCTGTTCTAGTAATGAACTGAGCGAAATTCTATCAAATCAAGTAATACATTAGTTAAAAGCGTATGAAAATAGTTTAACTAACAGAGTAAAAGGAGCACGTAATAGAAGATAGAGTATTTTTACCCTTTTTATTCTATCGTACCAATTTTAGCATTATTTAATGAATATAATATTGCGTGACTTAGTAAAATATATTCTATTTATAGAAAATGTTAATCTACTGTCAATAAATCATTATTAGCAATAAACGGCATTCATTATGTCAAAGTTATTTTTGCGTGTGTTGTATGTGTGTGTCAATTACTTTCTAATAGTAAATGTGAAGAAAAGTTTCAAATCTCACCAAATTTTTTGTTAACTTAAGCTTATGAAATATAGCTGCAACAGAAATTTTTAGTGAAAATAATTTTTTTAATGTAACTGACATATAAAAAGGCTTTAATATTAACTTTTTAAAATTCTGTTGTACTTATTGTTACCCACTGGCTTCGTTGGGTATTTCATTATGACGAATGACTATATATATAACTAAACTCAGTGGCAAAACAGCCCATAGGGGCCAAGGTCTGCTGTGCCTAACTCAGTATACGTGACCATGGTTGATGAGGTGCAGGAAGAGATATTCCGGTGAGATGGTCAGTCTGACGCGAAAATCCTTAATGTTTGCTTCCCAAGCAAGCCTGGTATTCATTTGTCGACCCTCTTAAAGGGTGGAAAGTCTGATTGTCCTTTGAACCCCGGACCTGTAGCGTCGAAGCGCGATGTGCTACCACTGAGGCATTGGGCTTACACACACACACACACACACACACACACACACACACACACACACACACACACACACACACACACACACACACACACACACACACACACACACACACACACACACACACACACACACACACACACACACACACACACACACACACACACACACACACACACACACACACACACACACACACACACACACACACACACACACACAAGCACCAAATACCGTCCGAGTACACACGGAGTACGTGCTCGTTAAATCAAAGGGTCTGAAAGTCTTGTGGGTGGTCGAAACAGAAGCCATGGGTGAAGGGCCTGTAGAATATTTCTTCTCCTCCAGTTCTATGCCTAAATTGTGGAGATGAAGATAGGTGGTGTCACCATCTATCGTGTAGAAGTCCAACCTGTCTCAGGCTCTGGCAACTTTCATTCATTCCCTTCGGAAAGGATACGACAAAACAACAACGAAATTATTGGTATCTTATAAGTCTTAGTATTTAGCTTCCGATTGTGTTCAAAAACATTTTTATAGCTCTCACTTTTTGATTTAAAAACACAGCACACTTGAATTTCTAAAACGGAATATATCTCATTTTTACCTCCCGTAACACTATCTCTTAAGAGCTGATTTTCGCATAGGTGCACATCTCGACTCAACAAAAGAAACACGCCCAACAAATTACCTTGGTTTTCGATTACAACGGCCCTCAAGCCTTCCTAGAGATTCAATTTTTTTAAAAATCCGTTCTTAAACGTTGCCAGATCAAAAGATGTCAAATGCAGTCGACTATTGGCCACATACCAAGGCATTGGGTGACTATGAACATACATAAACGAACAGTAGCGCACACAGATATTTTTCAGGGGGTCTGGGATCTAAAGTTCACCATTCTTGTATCATGTTCATTTGATTCTGTCGATTTTCGGAAACAGTAAAAAAACTAAATATTGAATAAATAATTAGCATTAATTAATAAAATTAATCATTAATAACAAATACTTAATTAAATTTTACGTACTATATACTTAGAATTAAAATCAATCGGAAAAAAATCAAGGGCTTTGGGGGGTCCGGACCCCCAGGACCCCCTTGTGTGCGCTACTGCAAACGAACCCTTCTTTAAAAATAAGGGGGTTGCTGATAAAAATAAATTCAAAATAAATTTAAAAAATATTTTTCGGAAATATACTTACGGCCCCTTTGAAACATCAGCGAAGTCCCCTTCAAAAATTTGGAACAATATGATAAGCCGTGTGGATTTGTATATGTGTTCTAAACTAATACACAAACATTCAAATTTTAATATAAGATGCATGCAAAAACAGCATGTAAAAGACAATACCATATTACAAAGAAATCGGTTTTGAAATGTAACCATGGCAACCCATCAGTCATGGAATATAAACATCGGGCATTTATATACAAAACCCTTTTAACTCTCTAAGCCCTTTCAGAGTAAACATCTTATGTATTTATTTATGTGCCCTTTGTATATTAAATAAAATATTTCTAGGGTTCTTTTTTTGAATTATTATAATAAGAAAAATCTAATTTTTAAAGTGACAGACTACTTTCAAAACCAAGATTTTGAAAAGGAATATATAAATGAATATCTTTTATATTTAGTGACGATTAATTTAGATAACACATATAAAATTATTTTAAAAATAGTGCAGAAAGAAAAAATTATTTGAATAAATTTTTTTG
>BMAU01000637.1:202500-205000 GCA_019973935.1 Trichonephila clavipes
TGTTGAGGATACAGTACCAAAACAAACTAGTGAGCCATGGGAAGATTTAACCCAACTTCTTGACAAATTTCAAACCATATTTTCACAAAATAAGTATGATGTAGGTTGTATCAATTTAGAGCCACAAAGAATTCATTTAATTTCAGACCTTCCTATAAGTTTACGCCCTTATAGAAACAGTCAACAAGAATCTAAAGAAATACAAACACAGATAGAAGAATTGTTAAAAGCAGGTTTTATTAGACCCTCCCATAGCCCATATGCTGCCCCTGTAACTTTAGCATACAAAAAGGATGAAGGGAAAAGATCAAGATTATGTATCGATTATAGAAAACTAAATGAAATCACACGAAAAGATTCCACCCCTGTACCTCTGATAGACTTTGTAATTGATAATTTAACTCATGCTAAATTTTCTCTACGCTCGACTTAACAAGTGGTTATTGGCACATTAAAATTCATGAAAAAGACGCAGAGAAACTGGCTTTCACAACTAATTTTGGACTCTATGAATGGTTAAGACTTCCATTTGGCTGGAAAAATTCCCAGCTGTTTTCCAAAGAACTATAAGACAAATTTTACAAAAATATCAGTTAACTTTTGCTTTAAACTATTTTGATGATATAATAATTTTCTCACAATCTTGGGAAGAGCATTTAACTCATTTAGATACAATATTTCAAATTTGTAAAAAAGAAAACATTAAACTTAAAAAATCAAAATGTCAGTTTGCACAGGAAAAAATAAAATTTTTAGGATATGAAATAACACAAGGTCATTATTCCCCAAGTAATCCAAATATTGAAACAATTAGAAAATTAGCACCACCTAAAGATGTGAAAGAACTCCAAAGATTTCTTGGTTCCATCAATGTTTATCAAAAATTTATTAAAGATTATGCAAAACTTAGAGTACCATTAAATAAATTACTTAAAAAAGATGCAATTTGGAATTGGTCACATGAATGTCAAGAAGCTTATCAAAAGTTAAAGAATTGTTTAATATCAAAACCTATACTTAAATTATACAACTCACAATATCCATGTCATGTATTTTGTGACGCAAGTCAGGAATCAATAGGCGTAGTCTTGAAACAACAACACCCAGATGGAACACTTTACCCCATAGCTTATCACTCGAGACAATTACTTAAACATGAAAAAAATTATACAATTTCAGAAAAGAGTGTTTAGCAATTATAGATGCCTTAGATAAATTCCACTGTTACCTACATGGATCCAAATTCACAATACATACTGATCATGCTGCTTTACAATGGCTTAAAAGTGTAAAACATTTAACTGGACGTTTATTTCGGTGGAGTTTAAAACTTTCTCAGTATGAATATTCGATAGTTTATATAAAGGTAAATTAAATGTTGAAGCAGACATGTTGTCGAGGAACCCTGTATGCCATTATATATCACCCATTTGTCATTTTTTAAATACTGATGAAATTATTAAATACCAAAATTCAGAGAACATTAATGATCCAAAATATATAAAAATTAATGATGTATTAACAGTTAAGAAAAAGAATTTAATTAAAATTGTAGTACCGTTATCTTTGAGAGAAAAATTAATTACAACTGCACATGAACAATTTGGTCACCCAGGTGTAAAAAAGATGTTAAAATTAATTTCCCCAATTTACTACTGGAAAGACATTATATTAGACATTTCAAATTTTGTTAAATGTTGTGAAACATGTCAATTGAATAAAAAAGTCTACACAAAAAAAGTATGGATTATTGCAAGAAGTTCCTGTAGCAGAAGAACCATTTGAAATGATTTCACTAGACACTGTAGGAGGATTTAATTATCATAATTCACAAAAGAAATACCTGCATATTGTTCTGGATCATGCTACCAGATATGCTTGGACATTTCCATCCAAAAGTGTCACTTCTGAAACTTATACAAATTGCTTAAAACAAATTTTTTCAATTCAATGCCCAAAACAACTTTTAAGTGATAGAAATGCTGCATTCACTTCATCTAAATTTAAGAAATTCTTAAAACATCATAATATTAGACAATTACTAACTTCAGCAAATAGACCACAATGCAATGGAAAGAATGAAAGAGTTAATCAGACATTAGTAGCAAAATTAAGATGTAAAGTTAATTCAACTACAAAAACTCCTTGGACAAAATTATTAGAACAAGTTACATATGAATACAATAACTCGCCACATGATGTTACTGGCTTTCCACCTGCATATTTAATGTTTGGAACTTTGCCATATGATTCGCCATTACCTAATCAAGTAAAATTAAACTATCCACCTATACAACAAGCTAGACAAATTGCAGTAAACAGAACAATTAAGCATCATAAGATAAATAAACAAAAAGGTATGATAAACATTATGTTGATGCAAAATTTAAAGTTGGAGATTTAGTCTTATATCAAAATTTCTCATACCCTAATTCAAGTAAACTTCAATCTCCTTATAATGGTCCTTTTAAAGTTGTCAGGAAACTCTCAAATGTTACTT